>JAOWBL010005612.1:0-10080 GCA_028564865.1 Zenarchopterus dispar
AATAAATATACTATATGTAATGCTGCCTTGTGTGAGATGTGATGACCTTGTTTAACAAAAAAAAAAAAAAAAAAAAAAACAAGTCTGATTTCACTTTTTGACCTGACATGTGTAAAGCTACACTCTAGCTTGACGTGCACCTCTCTGCAAATGTATTTATGATCCCAGTGATTGGTCCGTTTGGTAGTTCTTAATTTTTAAGCTGGGCAGAAAGAAAGATTGCTGCAATATCTGTAAAAAGTATTGCTCAACATTAAATCAGACCAAAATAATATTAGATATGCTTTGTTTACATAATTGAAGCACAGCAGAAAACAACCTACCGTTTGTTGTGTAATTACACAGCAACAAACAGACAAGCATAAACCTTAAGTTAAGAGGTTGATCCTGTACGTAGTTAAGTGTTTGGCAGTATTTAAAGTCAAGAGAATGAAGTATTGACGCTGTTGCAACATAAATTACCTTTTGGTGAGAACAGGTATAGATTGGTGTGAAACCACATTTAGTCACAATAGTTTTGCAAAAAGATAAGTCCACCGTTTAGTGTGTGCAAGTCAAAGCACAACTCATTGTGGTTGTCAGCGAGCCTTGCTTGTGGTCGAGTTATGGAAACAAAAGCACTTTGGTTCAGAGACCGACATGTCTTATACTCATCTTAAAACGTTCATTGATCCTTGTGTTTTAAGTATTTAAATTTGAATTAGTGGCAGGTCAGAGTGCCAGGTCCAGGGTTCTGGTTGTAGTCAGATAAGCGGGTTGGTGAGGACGGGCAACTCTTAAGACGGGCTTTCCTGGCTTCTTTATGGTGGTAGATGAACCGAGAGTTTCTAAATCAAACTATCTGGGAGGAGAAAAACCCCCTTCAACTTTCAGCTTCCTGTACATTTACGGCAGACAAACAGGCATCGATAGTACATTGCTTTATATTGAAACTTTTAAACTGTCATGTATTCACGACAGACTGAACAGAGCAGCCAAAAGACCAGACGTTTAGGAAGTTTTTGCTCACTGGACTGCAGAGGTACATGTAGAGGCCTTCTTCAGATTGTGGAACCCCAGGACACCTTAAAAGAGCAGGAATACAGCATCATGGTAGCACAGCTGGCAGGAAGATGGGGATTTCCATTGTACTGTATCTTTACACCACAATCTGCGTATAAACGGTTACTTCAGTTGATGATCCCCGTTGTAGTTCGCAGTTCACGTCTTGGGGTTTCCCTTTTTGACTTTCTCAAGCGCCAATCCAGAAGAAAGAAAACTGGTGCAAAGCAAGTCAATTTTCAGTAACTCCAATGTTAAAAATGTCCAACTTTGCAGCAGAAAACATATTTACAACCTGAAAAAGTATATTTCTAATGGAGGCGTAGCCTTTTGATTGACAGTCAGCTCAGCAAATGGCTAGTCATCACTTCCTCAGTCATCCTCCTACTAATCAATCAGCAGTATCTAAATACAGAGGCCCTTTCTGATGTTACCAAAAAACCATCTGAAATAAGATCTACAGAAGGAGCTTGTAGCCACAGCTAACGTCGACATATCGGCAGGTTCTGGTCAGCTTCCAGCACAATGACACAAGTGAAAGAGGGGTTGTCTTCAGAAAATCCATAAGAGCTGTCAGACACGGTCACTTATTTCTACAGTCTATGGCATTTCTGTTAGAGCTCTCTCTCCAAGAGAGCCAGGCTTTGTTGACATTGATTTGGAGCAGGGGTGTCCAAGGTCGGTCCTCGAGGTACCCAGCAGGTTTTAGACGTTGGCCTCCTTCAGCACAATCCTGATACAGGCGAGTGTGTAGTTGGCAGACTTGTGCAGATCTTGCTGACAAGTAATGGTAATCCATTAATTAGGATCAGATGTGTGCAGGGAAACATCTAAAACATGCAGGACAGCAGCCCTCGAAGAGCTGTGTACAGTCACCATGGTAACACACCCTCCAAACATAACCTTGGTATCACTCAGGCTAAGTTGAACCTGGGCGATATTCCAGAAAGCAGGTTTTTATTATTCAGCTGGTGAACTGAATTCATTTAAACCGTTAGATGTAACTTAATCACCACGGAAACCTACTTCTGAACATTACCTGGTAGGTTTTGCTCAGTTTTAGGATTTTAAGCCCATACTTAGCAAAACTGACACTTCATTGCTGTCACAGCCTTCCTTTTGAAAAACAAAAATAATCTGTTCTTTATACCTTGAGAGGGTGATAAGATCACAGGCTGTTCTCAGCTCAGTTGTTTTGTGCACAGTATTGCCGGAATTAAGTCGTAATTGGCGTCATAAAAATTGACAGCTTTATGTTTAGGATCACTAGCTCTCTATGGGTTTAGTTGATACAAGCTCAGAGTTCATTGAAACTGAAGATGTGCCTCACAACAGGCAGTAAAACCCAAGCCAGGTGTCTCATTACAGAGATTTTGTCACAACTAACCCACCCAAACAAATAAAGTAACTCAAGAAAATATAAAAACACTAAAAACTGGGGATTCATTAAAATGTATAAAAATTTTAAAAAAAACAAACAAAAAAAACCCTATGCATAGTCATCAGTGAACAGCCATCATGTCCCAGATGATCTGGCACTAGG
This sequence comes from Zenarchopterus dispar, assembly GCA_028564865.1. NCBI lineage: Eukaryota > Metazoa > Chordata > Actinopteri > Beloniformes > Zenarchopteridae > Zenarchopterus > Zenarchopterus dispar. The sequence goes on from JAOWBL010005612.1 coordinate 2,585, forward strand.
ACATGAGTGTGTAGGGCTTAAATACCACAGTCACAGGTGTGGGTAATCAGTGCAGCTGCAGCAGATGAGCAATCATGGCTGGTGGAGCAGGAGGAGGCGGATCTGGTGGAAGATGAGAACGCAGTTAAGACGCCAAGCAAAGTAGAAAGTCCATCTCAATGCTTTTGTATGTACTGAACAAATGTGACTTTGGAAAATTTACTGTGTGGTTGGAAAGGCAAATATGACTGACCCATAGAGAGCTAGTGATCTTAAATATTTAAAAAAAAAAAAAAAAAAAACTCAATGGATTACTGCTAGTCTTCTTATAATCTGTCACCTAAAGCAAATATGACATGTGCAAGGTGATATACACTAAGACTAAAAGGTGGATACAAGATAATGTGGCCGGGGTTTTCTTTCGCAACGGCTTTATTCAACATTTGACATATATTCACTCATGACATGAGGAGGTTCCCTTAAGAGCCACAATGTTGGTTTTCCATCTTGGTCAGCATTATCAGTGAGAGAGAAACCAACACCACCCCAAGAGACAGTCAGACAATGGCCCAAACATCAGCTTTTACTCCCACTCCTGAAGCGGGCTAACAAACTGTGACCTAGACCTGGCACTCCGACGTGGCAGCAATTCAAGTCCACATGCTAAGAGACATGAGTGCAACGTTATCCTGGCAGGCTCACAATGCTGTTACACCACTGCCAGACACAGCAGGTTATTTCATCATGTGTAAGATTTAATGTCTTATTTTTCAGCCATCAAAATACCTCACCTGAGGGAATAGAAATGCATTAGATTATACAGTATATGAGGTCTGAATCTGGCAATATAACACAAATCACACTGCAGAATATGCTAGCGTGGCAGTGTTTAAATCATTATAACAGTTGATCGCATATGTTTAAAAAGATAAGCTTTAAAAGCATTGAAGTCTGGATGGGTCCTTATTCTTTTAGGAGAAAAAGTGAGAGCGGAGGAAAGAAGGGAAGGAGGCTCCCATTGTTACCATGTCAGGTTATTGTTCACACGTCATCACGTGCGACTCTCTCGCCCTGAGGCCCTTTTATCATGTCGGGGCGCAGCTGTGGCCCAAACTGAGGAAAAAGCTGCAAGTCTGCGCTCAGCGAAGGTGGGGAAGGAAACGGTGGCAGAATGGTCATGTGCTGGACTTCCTTAGACAAAGCCAGTTGGATTCATTTATGACATTTAAGCAGGTCGAGCCAACAAGATGTCATTTAAACTGTGGAAAAGGGATCACGTAGAAAACAGTGACATGTGGTATTAGTTTCAAGACTGAGAATGATCTCACAGCTTCAAAGTGGTGGCATAAAAAAAAAAAAAAAACAATATTCACCCATTCATCTATCTTCAATACCTGCTGAATCCTTTTACAGGGTCACGGGGGTCTGCTGGAGCCTGTCCCAGCTCATGCAGAGGTACACTCTGGACAGATCACAAACCCATTCATACTTAACAAACACGAGCACCTTTTATTATCCCTGTGACAATTTCTTGTTCAACTTAAATTTAGGCATATCATTTAGGTTCACACCTGTGATTTTTCCACCCATCTTCACAATTCCCATCAGTCAGTCCTTGTTATTGAAAGAGAATGATCCAAAACAACAAACAAAAGGAAATACAGTAAAACAGGAGTAAAACATGCTCATTAAAGTGCTGTCAACATTAAAACACGGTTTTCTCCTGTGACAGCGAAGTCCCACAACAGTGACGGAGCTAGCTCACCGAGCTACAGCGATCATCAAGCCAGAGATAACCCTAACCCTAACTGTCAAGAAAGCAAAGACAGAAGAGAAAACAAGAAAGTGGCAGAGGACGAAACTGAATCAGAGTACATCTTAAACATGGTGGTAAAAAGCGACTTGACCTCCATGCCTGTAGGGGGAGCTGCTGCGATAACAAATTGCAAAAGTTCCTTGGTGCTGCTTTAAGAATTGGATCTTACTGATGTTATTTAAACAGTGGCAGCACAGAGGAATTAAAACAAAGCTAAAAGGATTTAGGTTTCCAGTGATGTGCACATTAGTCAAAGAAAATTCATTATGTTTAAGAGTCTTCCAGAAGAAAAGGCCGCTGAGAAAAAGTCCTCTCTGCATGTCAGAGCCTCTTACTGTGAGCAACCATACAATTTCCAAGCGGTCCAACCGCTGGCCCTGATGTTGACAGTCATGCAGCACATCGTGGGATCTGGGATATTTCAGAGGAGACACTGAAGTCTGGCCCAACTCCAGAGGAAACAACATCTGGATTTCTGCTCTTAATAGGCTTCACTTGATGGTAAAAGCACAGTGTTGGACTATGTTTCACAAAAAAAGAAAAAAAACTCTTTGTCAAGTGAACATCATCTGTGATTACAGTCTTGTACATCAGATATCCAGTAAGAGCACATTTGACAATGTTTGTGTAAATTTTGTTCCACTTTTTTGTAAACAGTACTTTGCTGATTTCTGGAAATAAAACCCATTTGCACAAACGGTCGAGCCACATGTGTTTCTTTGCAGCACCGACTCCACATGAGCATTTCTCAGCTGCAGACACCTATAATCTCAGAATTAGATAAATAATTAATGTTGTAGCGTGCTCATATTTGAGGAGAGAGATAAAGCCACCACAAATTGTTGTAAACTCATGGCTTTAGTGGATTCTGCACCGTAATTTAACGTTTATTATTATTGAGGAACCTAATTTGCGTCTTCTTTCTGACAGTGGAAATGCAGACTCAAATGATGGTGACCGCTGCAAATTTCCCTGGGTAAAAATACACCTTAAAGATTGGGTAGGTGATACTGGGAAAAGAAACATTCAGGGTCATTACCATCATCATCATCATCATAAAGAAAAAAATTGTATTAGAGCCTGTTTAGCTGCCTCAAGTCTCTCCTGGGGGCCCCTGCTCCTTGTTGGGTTCATAGCATTGTGGCAATTTGTTGAAACATCTCCACATTTTACCTCACAGCTTACGCTTAGAAGGACAAAGCACGATTACAGTTCCAGTTTGTTTTTCTTTATTGATTATCTGCTTGGGAATTCTTTAATACCAGGGAATTGTGCGGCAACAGCAGTCATGCTCTCAGAAGCTGTACGGTTTCTCTGTATAGTTGTAAAACGCAGATCAGCCAACTTATATGAAAGATAAGCTCCCTGTTTACTATGAGCATAACATTTCAAGAGAAGTGTTGCTGCCATGGACTGCGTAAAGATCATAGCGTCCTTAATGCTGAGTGTAACTTGGGCGTCATAAATCGCGTGCGAGCTGCTGTTTACAGTGGAACAGTTTCTCACCACTTTCAGACATGGAAATCTCGTGTCAGACACCAACGGCTGTTGATAATGTACTTTTAGACCTAAGCATTTAAATAGATAATGCTCAGATGCACATGGTTTTGGCACAAGTTCCTTTTCACACATCGAGATAACAAACCAGACACCGGTTTCAGATACCAGCGTGCATCCTCTCTTCTCTGTGGTCAGTCAATAACTCCTGTTCAAACAAAACCAACTGCTTAATTGAAAAAAATATATATATTTTTCATGTTTCTTTTAGGGTTTAATAAGTATAATCAATATACTATGAATATGGACTGTCAGTGGCATAAATTCAGTATTCTACTCAAATTCAAAAATACGTTATCAATCCCCAAAGAGAAATATATTGTTGCAGTAGTTTTCATGACTTAAGTCTCTTCATAGATTCGTTGTAGAGGTTTGTTGCTGTGGGCAAGAAGGATCTCCTGTAGCGGTCTGCGCTGCAGAGGATCAGAAGGAGCTTCTGACTCAAGACACTGTTGCTGAATCACCGTGTTGTGAAGAGGATGCTCAGGTTGTCCATGATCTTCAGTTGGTGAAGTCTCCTCCTTTGCTAAATCAGCTCCAGAACAGAGTGAGCCTTCTTTATCTGTTTTTTCAGACATGCTGCTCCCCCAAGAGATGACTGCAGATGAGGTTGCACTCTCCACAACAGACTTACTTCCTCAAGAAGTAAAGTCAGCTCTCTCATTTCTCATAAACAGTATCACGTTGGATCTCCAGACCAGAGCGTTGTCCAGGTGAACATCAAGGTTTGTATACCCCTCCACCACCTCCACTTCTTCTCCCATGATGGAAAAACGATTCGACTTAATCCTGGCTTTCCTAAAATCCCCAGTCATCACCTTTGTCTTGTTCACATTCGAGATAAGATGATCGTGTTCACAGCATGCCACAAAACCACCAGTTCTCCGTCCTCGGTCTCTCATCCATCACCGATAAACACAACTGCAGAGTCATCGGAGTACTTCTGCAGATGACAAGACTGACTTGTACCTGAAGTCTGAGGTGTACAGTACCCTGTGGTGCTCCCTTGCTATTGACCACCTGGTCAGGCACACAATCATTCAGTCTCACAAACTGTAGTTGGTTTGTCAGGTAGTCAGTGAGCCAGGCGATTGTGGAGGCATCCACCTGTATCTTCTGGAGTTGCTTGTGTAGTAATGCAGGCTGAATGGTGTTAAATGCACTGGAGCAATCAAAGACCATGATCCTCACAGTGCTGTCTGTTTTGTACAGATGCCCATGGGTTTGTTGAAGGAGGTACATGGTGGCGTCTTTAACCTCAGTCCCAAAATGATAAGCAAGATGCAGTGGGCCCTAGAAGGTCCTGGTTTGCTAATTCAGGTGGGCTAATAAAGGTCTCTTTGGGACCATGATGATGTGAGATGTTAGGAGTACAGGCCTATAGTCATTAGGAGATGGATGACACCTTTTTGGTCCTGGAAAATGGTAGAAAGTCGTCCACAGTTATGGAGCCTTCTCCTGGCTCAGGTTTAAATGAAGAAGGTGCTTCATAATCCCACATGGCTGGCCGACACAGGCTGTCAGGACTCTGGGGATGACACTATTCAGACCTCCAGCCTTGCTCCTCTTCCTGTTGCCTCTTCACCTAACTGGAGAGAGACAGGTGGGGGGGACAAGATCTCCTGATGTGGTAGGGTCAATGATGCAGCAGCAAGATCCATGACCAAGGTGGAAGATGAGACACCTGAGGTGTGACGGGGAAGCTGTGTGGCAGCAGAGGAGGATGGTGAGCTTGTTTCTGAACTGAACCTGTTGAAGAATGTGTTTAGTTTATTGACTCCGTCCAGACTTCAGTCTCTCTCATCCTCCTGCTGCTTGAAGCTGGTAATCTTCATCATTCCTGAACGTCAAATTAACCCAATCTTGTTTCATTAACCTCAGAACTTAGATCTGGGAATGATGTCACAACCCGAGCCAACGGCTTTCCAGTTGCAAAGTCTGAAAAAACATGCACACCTGCACAAAACGTACCTGTCCATACACTGGACTAGCTGTTGCTGCTGCAATCCAATGTTAGCAATCCTGATACATAACAACAATGTATGCAGAATATAGAACACACAAACAGTGTAGCAACACATTCATGGACAAAATATCAACAGTACGATGTGCATGATTGACTTAATGTGAATAAAATAAAACAGAACTGTTAAACACTAAAATTAGCTGAGTGTTTACTTTGATAAGTGAATGGCAGCCATGTTGGATTCTGATGTCAGAGTAAGTGCAGGTTTTTCTGACTTTTCTGAGTTGAAACTGGCTCAGGAGCCAAACCAGCTGAAACTCTTCTGACTAGAAAATTTGGGAATTTTGCTTTTGAAGTACAAATGTAAAAACCACAGAAACGCGCTGCTACTGGCTGTCAAGCAATGCTAGTTGTGTTTGTTTAAAAGTGTTGACTAGCTTTAATGTTTTCAGAAGTTTGGAGCTGCTTAGTGTATGTTAAAGTCAAATATGATTTACATTTAATTATTTTCATTCAGTTTGCGTGATATGGATGCAAGAGAGGGTTGCCAACCGAAACAGTGCCACGACTAACTTCGACACACCAACACAGGCTTAACAGTGGCTAAATTAAAAGCTGCCTTCAGAAAGGATTTTGCGTCTCAGATTTTCTTGTGTCCTCGCTCATGAAGACAATTTTTGTTCCTATCACTCTGTGGTTTAAAACCAACACTCCACAGTGCAATGCTTTGCTTGTGAGTGCCATATAGTGGTTTCAGTGCTCTTCTAAATCACACCAAAGCTAACAATTCCCACTAGGCCCTGTTTCAAAAACTGTCCTGACTGTCTCAACACTGAGTGATGGGGTGTTTGTCTGTCATGGCAGAGGATTAATTCCTTCTTTTGTTAAACTTTTGGTTGTTCAGCAGTGCACAGGGAACCAGCCTCCGGCACCGCAGACACAAAAGGCCAAAAGAGCAGAGCACACACTTCTCACGTAATGACATCCAGCTGCTGATACACACACTGTAATATATTGCCTTGGGTTTTATTTTTTCCTTGGAGGTTTTGTACAGTTGAGAACAAAACAATTTTATATGACACATAACTTTTAACCACTTTATTCATCTGCTCACTTACAGACTGTGCAATAACTGGTCTCATGTCGTAGATATCAACTAGTGCATAAATTAATGTTTGGTCTAAGCAGAATTTACACAACACCTTTTTAAAAGACATGCACAATCCTATTTGAGAAATCTTTGGAACAGTATAGAAAATCCAAATCGTGAATTGTGAATACAGGGAGAATAAATGAGTTTTCTTTCATAGGGTTGCTGGACTCCTCTTTAGAGTGAGAAGTTTATTTTTTTTCGAGAGGTGCTCAGATTAGACTTGCTGCTCCCACACATCAAGAGGAGCCAGTTGAGGTGGTTCAGGGATCTGGTTAGGATGCCTCCTGGATGCCTCCCTGGAGAGGTGTTTCAGGGATGTCCAACCAGAAAAAAAGCCCTGAGGCAGGCTGAGGTCATTCTGGAGAGATTATATTTCTTGACTGGTAAGGGAATGGTTCGTTGTTCTCCCAGAAGAGTTGGGTGAGAGTTGAAGAGAGATGTTTGGGCCTCTGCTAAAGCTGTTGCCCAAGCAACCCGAATCTGGTAACGCTGCAGATGGATTGATGGATGAATGACTAGATGGATCCAGAACATTATGCTGGTGCTTTGGAAGCTGGAATGCATGTTCAAAATTTTTAGTAATCCAGAAAAGAGAAAATGATACATATAAAGTCAAACTTGTTATTTAACTAGATATCTACCATACTGATTCACTTAATAAATCAGTATGGTGGAGAGTATGGTCTCTCTTGTGAAATAGGTCCCCCACCCCTCCCATCCACAGCCATTTTCTCCAGGACAGAGTGTAACCAACAAATCACAACAGGACAGTGGTGGACTTTACGCATTGAGTCATACAGGAGCATTTTAGAGCCACTATTCAAAACAACCAAGACAACTGCAGAACAGCTAAGAAAACCTTAGAGGTGCAAAACCACCGTCATGCACCAGAGTTACTGCTCCACTGCACACTATTTTGGAGGTTTTAAGTTAGTACCATCACTTGTCAAAATTTTTATCCTATATATATATATATATATATATATATATATATATATATATATATATATATATATATATATATA
>JAOWBL010005613.1:0-10080 GCA_028564865.1 Zenarchopterus dispar
GTTGGCAGGTAAGTTACTGCTCAAACAAACTAAAATAGCATATTTATTGTTTGTAAAAAATAAATAAATAGATTCATTCAATTTCATATAAAGACAGTAAAAAAATACATTTATCATAATGGTGTTTTACTGGTTCATTTGGAGCTGCAGGTTGGACTTAAAATAATAAATCAAGTGCAATATTCAGCACTGAACAAGTAATGTAAGATGGTAGCAGTTTCTGCATTTGCACACTCATTTTAATGTATCTGTGGTAAGACACAAAATATATCTGAAGTGTTTTTAGTAATGACAATATGTGTATACATATTGGGATTTAAATACCACGTTTGTAAAGGTAATGTCAGGGACGTAAATGTATTCTTTAGGGCATCCAAGGAAATGAATCTTAATATATTTATAGTGAAACAGAAATCTTTAAAAGTTTAGCATCCGTGACAGTTCCTGATGATTTTCACCTGTACCAGCTGTAAAATCCAGTCTGATCACTCCTTTAGAAAAACATTAAGAAAACAAGGAAGCTGTAACATTTTCAGCAAGTGGAGAAATTCTGAAAGCGTTGGAGGAAAGTCATGGAAAAGTCATAGAATGTTTCTGTGCTTTGTGGGGCCACAGTGGGAACCCTTCAAAGGCTTGGGCTGATATTTTTGGATTGTCTTGACTTTTACTTCTTTCTTTCCTCCCCGTCTGGGATTGGAGGAGAGCAGGGAGAGCAGCTGGTGTTGAATTGACCCTCTGGTGAGAGATTAGTGTGCGCTACTCCCCCTGCAGTCTGGGCCGCACTGCAGCTCCAATCGATCCTGCCTTATAAATTCACCACAGACTCACAATGACAGGTCCTGGCAAGGTACACTCGTGTGTTTTGTGTGTAGGTGTGCATAGACGCTATTCACCTGTGAATAACTCTCCTGGTGTGTGTTTGTGTGCACTGGTAAATATGTGAGTATATATATGCCTGTGAGCACCACATGATTTCCTGTTTTCATTCTGTTCTGATATTCCACATGTGTCTGTTGCTGGTTTCTGGTCGTCATTAGTGTGGGGGCTTTTTTGCGAGGTATTAAGTGTAATTGTAGAGTGTTGTGGGAAAATATGCAGAGGTGAAGTGAACAAGACAGGAGGAGAGTCCACAGAAAGAGTGAGGAGGCGGGTAAGCAAAGGAGGGAGATGAAATTTGACAGATGTGATATAGGTGAGGAGAGAAGTCATGGGGGGAGAAGTTAACTGTTTACATAAGGTGGAAGAAAAGGTATGAAAGCAACATGCATCGAAACTGTTGTTTTTAGATCGCTTTGGTAGCACCTTCAGGATACCTAAAACAGGAAAAGAAAATTAAGATAACCTAGTTGTAATAATAGTAGTAATACTAAGTCTATTATTTGCCTTGTCAGCTGAAAATCAACTCCAGTTGTGTTTTAGTATTACCTTTTCTTCCCCAGTTATTGCTCTTTGACATCTTAAAGAAGACTGTTGCTATGCCACTGTTGTTAGTCTTTGCACATGGACATGAAACACTTAGAAGTGCAATAACCCCAGTCTGTGTTTTCAAGCAGCATGTTGACACTGAGGAATCAGAGGAGTAACAACAACACTGGTGTTTGGAGTGGAGTGTTTGACCGTGTCTGCTGCTCTTGACACGTGGATGGAGAATCAGCTCAGTAACTACCTCTTCTGTCAGCTCTGAGGAATGTCAGCTTCTCTGTCATTTCCCCCACCATAAATTACAAAGAGCAAGAGAAAGCACAGAACTCCCTCCACAACCTTAAAAACACGGTGTGAAAAGGTCTTAATGCATTTTCTCAGCCAACATTTGCCCACCTTTTGGATTTTTTTGATTTTATTTAATCTGAGGACTGAAAAAGTAAAAATCAAAGAAAGATATGTAAAAAGGATGTAGTGAGGGCTTTTTTTTGTTTGTTTTGGGTAATATATACTGTTATATTTACATGTGATTGAACTGAATGAGGAGCTAAATGCAAATTTAGAAATCCAGCAGAGGGTTGCACGCTTTTTCAGGAAAAACTGAAGGAATGAGATCAAGAGAAATAAAAAAGGAAGGAAGATAAAGGAATGAGTACATACGGGTGGAGAGTGAAGGTAGAAGGAGTGAGTATGTCTCAGAGGAGAAATTAGATTTGGAAAGCTTTTGGATGAGATCATGGGAAGCTAAGATCTATGTGATTAAAATGAGGCTTAACAGAGCTCGGCCTGGGCCCGCCTCTTCTTCACACACTCACACACACACACATACACTCTCACGGAGAGACAGAGAACGAGAGTTGAGCATAGACCAGCCCTTTCTTCCTTTTATGACTGATTCTGTGACTAGAGATCCTGCAGACTAACACAAACGCTCGCAGCTTCACCTGCCTGTGACATGGCTCAGCAGGAAGAGGCGTGGCCTTGGACCAGATCTCCATGGTAACACTTGTCAAAGTTTCACCTCACTGATTGTTGTTATCTACATTTTTACATACACAATATATCTGCCCCATAGCCTTTTGTACTGTTATTACTGATAATTCGTTTGTAATAAACAGCAGATTTTAATCAACGTAAACTGCATCAAGAGAGCAGTTTGTTTTTTGTTTTCTCAGAAGTGATGATGTCCTGCCTACAACAACTAACATATAACCTGTTGCAACTGATAAAGTTAATTAAAACAGTGGTAATGTTAAATATTTTAAGACAGAAGAAAAAACAACATGGAAGACAAATGGTGCAAAAGCAAAAATCTAAACAAAAAAATCACCATTGAAATATAATCCATTTTATTAAAAATGACAATGAAACTGAAGTCTGCAGTGAAAAAGAAATACACCCAACTGCCAGTATAAGGTTTTATATTGACCTGTATTTATATTCTTCCATAGTATCATGACATGAAATGAATCGTCCTTATCAGTTGTTAAAATTATGCAAATGTAACTTTAGATGAGCAACAGTGACATTACATATTCAAGTGGCCGAGCTGTTACACTCATGGATCAGACTGGGCAGTGCTCAAATACATTTCAAGCATCCTAGTGCTACTATGCAGGATTATGGCAGCAGGGCTTAGTTATGCAAAATTTCATCTAAACAAACCAAAGTACTTTGGGCAGACGAGACCACTTTAGAGATGTTTGGCCATGATGTGTGTAGCTCTACATTTGGTGAAGACATGGCATAGCAGCACAAACAACTGATACCAACTGTCAAGCACGTGGGTGGAGGGATTATGATTTGGGCTTGCTTTGCTCAGGTCCTGTGAGCAGCTGAGCAGTTGACCGTGATGCTCAGCAGAAATTCAATCCTGCAACAAGACAATGATCCCAACAGGATCAGATAATCTACAATGGGATGAATAAAGAAAATTAACAAATGGGCTTTGGGTCCTTAAGAGAACTGTGCTTCGAGGAATTCTGACAAACCGGAGTAAAATAATGTAGTTCTGTAAAAAAATAGTGAGCCAGATTCCTTCAGAGTGACGTAAAAGACTAATGTTTCCATACAGTCACTATCAGTTATTGATACCGATGGTATGAGCTATAACATAAATATATTAAATACGCAGAGTTGTGTTCACCTAATTTTAGTATCTGATGAAGTCCAGGTGATGACTTTCGTGTCGGTTTTTAAAACCCTCCAATTAAAAGTGTATATGCATGCCTGAGTTCTTAATACACATATCTTAATATCAGATGATAAGAGATAATATCCCATCTTTTTTTTAAGATCAGTCAGATGACTGGAAGTGTGAAGTTTGAAAGAAACTGAGGCAGCACAAGAGCTTCAAAAGAAAATGGTCTTACTTGGCCTCGTTTGGATCTTATTACTTATGTATTAAATTTATAGACTTTTTTTAATAGACCTTGTTATGTCACCTAAAAATGTTGGCTGAGTTTGGCTGTATCTTATCATGAAAAGATAAGAAAGATAACTCACAGCTGGAGAATGTTTATGTAAACCAGATGAATCTTCTGCTAATTCTTCAAACCGGGTCCTAAACTTAAACCAGTCTTTTAAAATGTTCCAGTTGTGTCAGTGATTTAGCCGTCATTGCAAATCTTGATATAATTAAAAAGGTTTCCATATAAAATATAATTGCAGCTTTCACTAATTAACTGGTCTGAAAAGAAATGAAAGTTGAAGTTGACATTTTCTTTTCAAATTGCATCAAGTGAAAATTTGTATAAAAAGCACTTTTTGAAATACCTCAAACCTTTAGTTTTAGGTGGGTGAGTTTGTGAGCTTCAAAGCTTCATTTCGCTCCAGATTTCGCTCCAGATCAGAATTTGAATTGAGAACATTGTTTGTGTCTATGAGAGGGAGTTTTGGGTGATGGAGAGAGCATGAGTGTAGAAAACCATCCTTTGGTCACTTTTCACTGAAGTACCAGATTTGAATCAAGACCAAAGCTAGCTTTATTCTTTGTAAGGCTCATTATTATTAAAGAGAAACAGACCAAAGCAAACCACCTGCTTTCACCGAACTCAGACGTTGCAAACAGTTCAGATTTAAAGTGTCCAGCTGATAGTTACATAAGTTTGGTGGAAATGGAAGCTAAAGTGAAGGCGTCATTTCTAAAAAGGGATTCAGAAACATTGTCTGTCAGATCATAGGAACCTCAACTTTTTAGTAAACACTCCCACCGATCCTTACTTTAGTTTTGACAGATGAACTGAAACTTTAATTTTTTCCATCTAATTTATACTGAACTCCTCGTTTAGATCCAAAAAAAAAAAAAGATCACAGAGCTGCTGCTCTGTGCTGCAGAGCTGTTGTAAAAAAAAAAAAACATTTTATACTAGAATTTGGCTTGGAGAAATCAGGCAGATTAATTGTTTGAGCTCTTTGATGTTCTTTTCACATTTCTAATCTTCACGTGTAATAATTTATTTGGTCTTTTGGTCTCTGATAACAGTTTCAAATTCAAGACCTGGTTTCAAAAGTATTTGTCCAAATTTGGAGATGTTTTCTTACCCCTTTTTCTTGACCATATCATTTACTATACTAAGTTAAATATCTTTCTAGTTCATTACTGATAAGAAACTGATCACATAATATTTCAAATATCAAGAGGATTGTTGGAAATTATATAATTCTGTGAAGTTAAAAAGTTCATGTTCAAAAAAATGAAAAATCAGTCATGCGGCGCCATCTAGTGGTAATTATTTAAAATAACATTCAATTCAATTCAAATACTGTACCACCAAATCATCTTTTAAAATACCTAAACTATCTTTGGAAAGTCATTTAATCCAAAAATGTATTTATGTTAAGTTTCTAATCATTTTGTGTGCCTGTTGGAATCAGAGACAGCAGAGATTTATAACCAGAGCACCACACTACTTTTCAAGGATCATCGGAACCAGTCTCCCCGTTGCTCCATGTACGTCCACTCCTGAGCTGAAGAAATGACCTTTAACTTTATGTGTCTGTGTTTTTAGTGAAGGAAGAATGTGTATCAGAAGAAGAAGAGGAGGAGGTTAAGGATCCTCTCGTGGAGAAGATCCTCCAGCAGGGTGACACAGCTGTCATCTATCCTGAAGCCCCTGAGGATGAGCACAGTCCGGCAGAGACAGGAGGCGTAGATGAAAATGGTAACACACCGAAGCCTGGCTTTTTCAAAATACACAGCTGTTCAATATAAATCTTAAAAACATTCAAATTGAAAAGCAGCATATTTTGCCTTCTCTTTGTCCAAAGAAATTACAGTAGAATTGCACAGTATGATGTTTACTGCATCCAAGTTCAAATCTGTTTCTGCAGCTGAAGAACTGTGTAGAGAAACCAGCTCTGAGTATCTGGACTTGAAGAGCAAGTCATAAAGACAGCAAAGAGTCTCACAAAAAATATTCACAGGGTTGCACTCAGATGTTCATACAAGAAAAATAAAAAAGCTTTCTTCCCTCAACAGGCACACCTGACGCCTTCTCCCAGTTGCACACTTGCCCGTACTGCTCGCGGGGCTACAAACGCAACGCCTCGCTGAAGGAACACATTAAGTATCGTCACGAGACCAGTGAGGACAACTACAGCTGCTCGCACTGCAGCTACACCTTCACCTATCGCTCGCAGCTGGAGAGGCACATGAGCCACCACCGAGGCAACAAGGAGCAGGTAACTCCTCAAAGACCTGAAGCTGGTAACTCTTTCACCATGACTATTTCCATGAATGACGAAGGATCATTAAAAGAAAAGTCTGACGTGATTAGCCCTAGGCCCTTCACTTTTAGTTCTCCCAAAAACAAACTTGCATCTGCCTTTTTTTTCCAAACACCACATTTACATAGCCAGTTGGTCCTTTTGTTTAGTCTTGCAATGCCATTGGAGGGTAAATGTGTGAATAGGTCTGGCCATCAGGTCATGATCCTCATACAGCTTGGGAACTTTCCCTGAAGAACATCTCTTTTTTTCACTGGACTCCATATATCAACACTGAAGTAAGTTAAAACCCTAAAATCTGTATATCTGTTGTGATACAAGAATGTCTAGAACAGGTAAATACTAAATTATAATAGATTTTTTTCATAACATTAGATTTTCAGCTTGCTATGTCAAAAATAGTATGTGCACATTGCACATTACAAGAGACCAGTGCACTTTTCAAATGTTCACATATGAAAAACATACTTACTCAACCCTACTAAAAATATTATGTATTTGATTAGTCACAATTTCTAAATGTATTTTATGTTATAAGTTTGAATTTAGATTAGATTAAAGTAATTCTCAAAGAGTAAATGATTTCTTGTTGTGGTATTTCAAATACTTTTAGTAGCAGTATTTTAACCTGTGGCTGTATTTTGTATTTGCTCAAATTTCTAAAAGGCAGACACCAGATGTGGAGGATGGTTGCTCCATGTTCAGGCACAAGTGTGAATGTTTTGGACTGCGGGGATGTGAGGGGTCTGCGGGGAGTTCCTTTTAGTATGTTAACCAGAGAGTACATTGACTCGCCAGACAGCATTGTGTGGCTTCCATGGACTGCATCACATAATTGGGATTCATTTGCATTAAAACTATGTTGACTTTAAATTCCAAAATGGAGAGAGTGAGTTTGGGATGGAATCGGACACCAGTGATTCAAGTGACGAGGAGGTGGATGAAAATGCAGGTCAAGTGAACAAAGAGAATGAGGTGCCCACTGATTGTCTACCTGATGACAGTAATGATGACAATGATGATGAAAACATTGAGCTAACTAAACCAAGTAATCATACTATGCCATAAGAACTGTATCACAGGCTCAAAAAGGATTTTATTAGTCCTAATACTGATTTCTCTGGTCCAGATATCACCAGTGGTGTTTCGCTCCACACACCACTGGAACACTTCTAGAGGTTTGTATCAGAAGACATGATCTAGGCTTTAACAGAAAACACAAAAAGAATAGAACATCAGTAAACACAAACAGCAAGGAAACTGAGCAAATGACTGGCATGTACCCAAAGATGAGCCTGATGCGAATGTCTGGAGTCTGTATGTAGTGGGAAACAGACACATGTTGCGTTCCCATTTCTGATGTGATGTCACGTAACAGATTCCAGTCACTGTTGACATCTACATTTTCTCAGCAACCTCACAACCGCAGAAACAGAGAAGAAAGACAGACTTGAAGCTGAGACCATGGCTTAAATCTGTCAGAGAAAAATGCCTGCAGGTGGTAGCTGACAAGCACAACTTGGATTAGATCATTCCAGTCAAGGGAAAATTCAGCAGCATTAAACAGTGTAAAAGAGGCAAACCCCACCCACAGGGCTGCAAATTATAGGCGAGAACTGGCATGTTATATGACTTTGATGTGCTCCCAATACTTCCAAGAAAGAGATTTTAAACAGGAGACAGTTTCAGACACAACCAGCGTCTTCTTTCATCCTGACAAACACAACTGTCAACACAGCAAGAAGAGGGCGACCATCTTCAACCTGTGGGAGCCCGGTATCATCTATGACATCATGGAGCCCTTTGGCATCCGTGACACCTACACCACAAAGACCTATCACCCACTAGTGGATGTACGCAAGGACATAATTATACACTTCCCAGTGAAGACAAAGAGAGGACGTTGCAGAAATGACAGTAAACAGGCTCTACAGGACTGGAAACATCTGTTTGTTTTCAGAAAAACAGAGGATTACCATTACAAATGAACATTAGACATTTTGTTCTTATAACAAAATTTTCATTTGTTTTGTATTAATGAAGTATTTATGAAATTATTGTGAGATTATTTTTCATTCGTATTTACTTTTATAGTGCTTTGTAAACCAGCAACTCTGCAAATGAACCCTTATCTGTTGTGTATGTTGGACCTGAGAGTCTGAGTTTAAATACATCTGTAAAAACCTATGAAAATGTAAGAAATGTAAAAACCCTTCAGTTTCTGCATCAGAGGCCTTCTTTAACAACATCTGAGGGGTGAAAAAAGTGTGTTTGCATTTTTTACTGTCTCTAAATTAAACCTGTACTATATTTGACACCAGAATTTCTAATACATGAATCGACACCTCTGCATCACCCCATACTGAGGAAAAAAAAGAAAAGTTGTGTTCATAATAATAAACACAAAAACATTTATTTATTAAACTGATAATTTAAAAAATAGGTGCATATTTTTACTTCAATATATGAAAAACATTTAAGATAATTAAAAAAAGATTTTCTGCATATTATTTCATATTTCAGGCATTGCAGTTTTTTTGTGTTGTATATAGATACAAAACAAACAAAAATAATGAAAATAAAACAACAAAAATCCCGAACATTTTAGCTACATTAAACTTGACAAAAATTAAATAGTTTAGTCTGGGTTTAATCCACCATTTTTATGAAGTGTTTGTTTTATTTGAACAAAGTAAAGTAAAGGGAAATATCAGCCTCTACATACAGCGGTTTAATCTCTCTCCTCTCTTTACAGCAGTTTAAT
The DNA here is from genome assembly GCA_028564865.1 of Zenarchopterus dispar. Classification (NCBI taxonomy): domain Eukaryota; kingdom Metazoa; phylum Chordata; class Actinopteri; order Beloniformes; family Zenarchopteridae; genus Zenarchopterus; species Zenarchopterus dispar. Next base: position 8,915 of record JAOWBL010005613.1, read on the forward strand.
CTCTCTCCTCTCTTTACAGCGGTTTAATCTCTAGCCTCTCTTTTCTGTCCCAGCATCCCGTTTCCCAGACGACAGGTGGAAACCGCAAGTTCAAGTGTACCGAATGTTTCAAGGCCTTTAAATACAAACACCACCTGAAGGAGCATCTGCGCATTCACAGTGGTGAGTGTTTCTCTCTCCCTCTCTCCCTCTCTCCCTCTCTCTCTCTCTCTCTCTCTCTCTCTCGCTCGCTCTCTCTCTTTCTCTCTCTCACACACACACACACACAGGCTAACGCAATACAACCTGCTGTCTACTCATATCACAGTTACAACACTTGTAGTCCATCACTATTTCATTTTATGAAATATTGATCACCAGTTTTAAAGTTACAACTTGGATCTGTTCATCCCTGTTCCACTAGCAGGAGTTGAGGATAAACCAGCCAGATAGGAACCTCTAACAGGGCTGACTGTCCACCTTCTCAGCCCTTCAGCCAGCGTGTTTCCATTTGACTGTAGCACCATGAGAACCTTTCAGGGTTGCTACACCATGCAGGAGAAACAAGCAACCAGCTGTATGGAAACAATCGACCTCTCCCCTCACATAAATAAAAACAAGCATAATATAAAGCCCAACGTGTGTGTGTGTGTGCGTGTGTGTGTGTGTAACAGTAAATAGACAGTCGATGCAAACATAAAAACTTGTATTTACTTTGACTTTAAAACTGAATATGCACAAGCAACAGCAAAATAATGTAAATTGATGGTAAACACTGTCAGTACAAAAACTTTTAATAACTTAAACTTTTACAGCCTTTAAAATGAATAAAAGAAAATAAATATGCACCCTGCATCAGAAACAGTAAATAGACTGTAAATACTGTCAACATAAAACATTTGATAACTTACCTTTTTGAATTCTTAAATTCATTCGAAGAGACAAACATAAACCTTCTCAGAAATAGTTCAAGTGTAAAATCCAAAACAAATAAAAGTTGTCCTGTTCTTGTTGTCCTTGCTTCGCCTTTAGATCTCTTCCTCTGTAACACAGAATTCACACAAACAAACGTTAGCATTAAGCCTGGCACAAATAATAATAATAATAAGATCAATAATGTCAGAACAGCATTTACTCTAACTACAATCCATCATCACTTCTTCATTTGCATCTGTCTCTGTCCTCCC
>JAOWBL010005614.1:0-10078 GCA_028564865.1 Zenarchopterus dispar
TTTTACTTGCAAGCAAGGAGTACAGAAAGAATGGTTACATTCACAGACTGCACTAAAGAAGAGCAGGAAATCAACAATATGTGTAACTCTGTTTACCATGTCAAAGCTTTGTAACTGATTGTTGTAACTTCAATCAGGTAATAGTAGATGGTGCAACTATTACTACTGCACTGCCAACTGTTTAAATTCATATTAATTATCCTGGCTTATTTAAGCCAGGATCATTTAAAAAGTCTGTTATTGACCCATTAATATGAGATAGGTGCCGTGGGACAACAAAATATCTAAACCATGCAGGGCAGTGATATCTGAGGACCAGAACTGAAAAACACTGTCATATGCAACAGCAGCACATACTGATATAAAAATGGTTCACGATCGATAAACAATGATATTAAAATAATAATATGGATTACAATGTCCATATTATTATTGCCCCGAAGAGCGCTGGGACAGGCTCCATCAGACCCCTGGGATCCTTGATGAACCTGAATAGGAAGAAGCAGGTGTAGATGATGGAAGGATGGATGTCACTCTGACAAATTTCTAATGTAGTTCAACTGAGTTTTTAAAATGGTGGTGTTTGTTTTGGTTGAGTAGAAAGAAGTAGTAAAAAATTATTTTTTCTGCTCAGGCATGCAACACATGCAGCAACTTGTTTCTAATTTTTAAAATGTTTTTGTCATTTTACTGTTCCCTCCTGCTAATATTTAATGTTTAACATTTATAATATTCAATATTCTAGGCAGAGAAATGCAGAGATGTGTGAATTTACAACAATTAGTGTATACTTCTACTTTACATGAAGGGTGGCCTACACAAGACAAAACCCTAAAGATGCATCTTTAGGGTCAGAGAAGATTATACTCTGAGAGTATAACACTACTAACTTTTGGATTGTGGACCAAGAAACCTAATACAAGTCTTCCTGTGAGACTGAGATGTACGGTAGAAGAAAGTTTGTATTAATTACAGTCAAACATGGAGGCTATATAAGAATGAATCACTCAGTTAAATAATTTGGCCTGATTTCTTAATTTCCTTGCTGATAACTTTGTACAAATAAAGTGCAGTATAGGCTATATTTTTCTAAGAAAAACAAAATACCCTCTTACTTTCTTATACAACAGATCTTGAGGTTCAGTAACATTTTTTAGATTCACAGAAAGCATTATTTTGAGTCAAAACTCATTTGTCCATTAACTGTGTGTGCAGTATAGTTTAACACGAGTTTTCATACTCCTCAGAGACTTTATTATATGTGGCAAGACTTTTAAGAGTTTAGTCATTTCCATCTACATTTATAGATGATCCATGAAAATGCTTGTGTGTGTGTTTGTTTGTGTGTGAACATGGAGGATACTGAGCTATGCAGGTCAGCGCGGCTGTGATCTGAATGAAGAGCATTAATTTTTAAACTCAGGCTCCTCAGGGAACAAGACTGTAAATGATTCATGATTTATACCAATACCTCTCGACAGCAAAGGCTGGAGCTACGGCTGTAAAGATTCAGATTCGTCCCTGCCACTGTGCCAGGTATAAGTCACCATCCGAGCTAAATATTGCTAAAGCTCTTTAGTACCACTTAAAAAAAAAAAAAAAAAAAGTAGGTATTAAAATCAGGAAATCAGATGCACTTTAACTTAATCTGAATCTAACTTTTGCAGTTATTTCAGATCCACTGTGGTGGTGTTGGGTTTTGGTTGAAGCTATGGTCAAAAATGTTGCTATGAATGGGGTTTGTAGGACTCGCACAGTTCATACAAAATCTGGAGTTCATAGACATTCATGGAGGAGGCCATAGTTTCCCACAGCCTTTTTAGGAAGTTGGTACAGCTCCCATTCAATTCCCAATTCGAGGCAATTCGAGGCATTGTGAAAGTGAGTTGATTTTCTGCCACTAGCTGGCCATAGAGTTCTTACATTCTCTGTAAGCGTGCCTCACAACCTATCTATGATATACTTGCAGCCATCTTACAAAAATTGTTGTCCTGAGATGGCTGCACGGCATCCCTATGTGCAACTCACAGCAATCTCAAGTCATTGGTAGGAAGATCCTACGGCTTTTGGTACATTTTGTCAGGATGTGTAAGTGGCAGCCATCCAATATCTCTATGCTATGAGCCATTACAGCACAGGTGTCTTGATCATTGCATCTTCAAGAAAATTTGTGGAAAGGTTTGTAATTTTCAAGATGGCAATAATGCCAAGAAGACTACAGCTACACCTTCTACAGCTACAGCTGCAGGACGACAAAGAAGATCTAGCAGATGTAGCTGCTGTTTTCATTTGGCAGTGGCAGAGGGACCTGGAGAGCAGATGGCATAGCTGGTGGGTGCAGCCATGGATACAGTGGCAGCAGCTCTACATCCAGTACAGGATTCTGTTCCATGAGCTGGACTGCGAGTTGGAACGTGACTACATGATGTACTTCCGCCTTACAAACACCTAAGTTACACTTTACTTATGCCTTACAAATAGCTAGGGGAGTACACATGAATGCCATATGAATCTTCGTTTGTACTGTGTTCACAGGAATGCTCTAAGGGCCTCCCAAGAACAACTTAATGTGTTCTTGTGGCATACTTATAGCCACCGGAGGAATATGAGATTTTGGAATGGTCTCCTGACTCTAAATAATCCACGCACATTGTACATTGTTCTCTTAGGTCATTCCTGAGGCATTTGTACAGCAGCTCTGTGAAGAGGGTTCTCATGGCACATGCGTAGAAAATCTTGGACAAGACCATTGACATGGCCACGAACTCACAAACGGGCTAACAACCAGTGGATTCTTATAAGGCTGCCTTAGGGAGATTATAGGAAATGGTCCAAAAATCCTTCATAGGGTGTTTGCAGCTGTTTGTACGACTCATTGTGACCATAGGTTAATGGTAGGGTTATGCATGAACTTATAATTAAGTTAGAATTTTGAATGGGAGCCAATTCAATGTCCAACTATGGTGTGGATCCAGTTTTCTTATCAAATATTTTTGCAAAGTCTCCCACATAGGTACAAGCTTAATGTGAGGTCTAGCCTCCAGCATACAACACATGTAATCCACCAACACTATCTCCAACCTCTTTAACAGATGTACTAATTGGGATGCAAAATGGCTAAGTGTTGCTACAATAAGAGTGGTTTATTCTCTTGCTGTGCTCCCTGTCTGTTCACAGACAGAGCGAGATGGATTGAGAAAGTCAGAGGGAAGTGTGTGGCAAGAAGAGAGACAGGAAATAGGAAAAGAGATGCATGGAAAGACTGGTCTGAACTGTCAGCCATCGGCTCTGATGGAGACTGATTGGACGGTGAGGAGATACGAGTGGAGAAGGTAGAGGAAAGGCTGCATTGCTGAGAACTCTGCAAGACAGATAGAGAGGGGGTCAAGAGGAAAGTGCATCAGGGCTCAATAGAAATGATGAGCGTCAACTCTAACAAAAAGAAAGGAGAAAATGTGGAAAAGGGAGCAATTTATGGAATAAAGAATTTAGAGGAAGAAAGGAAGGGAGGCAGGGGTGAATGTGTAATGAAGGCTGCATTTGTGGAGCAAGGGAAAAGAAACAGGAGATGGGTTAGGTTCCCCTGTTCTTCCACAAGCACTTAGCAGAGCCACCACAACCTCTTAAGTCAATAGGAGCTTAGAGCCACTAGGTGCGCTGCCTTCCGTTTCATGGTGTCGACAGCAATTATTATCTAGCCTTCCCTCACTGCTGCAATAACAGAGACAGTCCAAAGTCTGGAAGAACAACTGAAAGTAGTGGCACAGAAAGAATAAACAACACTGCGGCACTTAATCATTATCCCAGTTTTTTTAACATAAATCAGGATGTGGCGAGCGAGAATGACAGAATGAACACTTGATGTCTGTTGGCTGTTCTGAAATATCAGTGCATAACAACGTTAGATCTGTCATACTACTGTCACTCCCACACTGAAGACACAGGATCTCGTTTTCAGTTCGTGGATTAGCGTCGTGACTCATTTGATATCATTATTTTTTATCTTCAGACAGCATTATACATGCACTATGCCAGCATCATTTCCAAAATTAGTCTATTCCTGGAAGATATGTCATGATTTTCATCAGTAGGCTTTTTTTTCCTGCATGGTTTTATTTCAAGACAACCTATTTATTTGCTTTCAGACAGCTCATTTGCATTTAGGTTTGCTCAGTATGAGCTTGTCACTTGGACTGAATGGAAACATAGCTATTACTGCTCAGAAAACACCTTATAAACATGCCTCTATCTATTATCTTCTATGGCAAGGATCTCTAAAGGGACCAGCTCTCTCTCCCAAAATCTACACACTATTCCTCTAAATGTGTCATTTGTAAATCTCTTTCTCTCTCTATACAGGAACAAAAAAAAGAGGATCAAGCTCTATATGACTTCAAGCAATTAATGCAGAGTATTTATGTTTATTTTTGTAGTTTTAGTTTTGTAGCAGTCATGTTATTTATTACTATCTGTCCAGTCAGTGCGAACAACTGGTTCTGACTGTTTTTCTCTTTTATATCTGCTGGTAAATAATATATTAATGAGTTTTTGAACAACCCTTAATAATGTGGCAGAGATTCACATTTACCATAAGAGTGTTTGCCTTTGGGCCACAGACTGTGTTAAAAGAACTGGACAATCCCTCTGTGATTCTAAAAAGTAGTTTTGGAACCATTTTTCAGGTGTACTGCCATCTTGGCAGGAGCTGACCCTGCCCAACCCTGGTTAGTCTAAACATCTAAACACAAAAGCCTGTCACCAGGTTGAAACACACCCACCTTAAGTCAGTTACCATAAGCCAGATATTTTAGCTCACCTTATCTCATGCCGATCTACCTTCTGTTACTTTACATTCATTCTGATTAAACCTGTCCATCCACCATCATTTCAGATCTGAATCTTCCAGAGCTCAAATGAGGACTCTCAGAGTAAAATAAATGCATAATAGCATGGTGAAAAATATATATATGTTATTGTTCTTTGTTTTAGATTGTATTTGCTAAGCACCAAGATCCAGCACAATCAGATAACTTTTATGTTTTTAAACAGACAAACATATGATTAAAATAAGTGGTGCAATTTTTTTGTGCTTGACTGTATAAATATACTTATATTTTGAACAGATTTCATATGCTGTCTTAGACTTTCCACTAAAAAAGAATCTGCCAGCTGTCACAGATCTTTGTTCACACTTATGAATTAATTTTGAGAAAACTGCAGAACAACCTGGAAAAGGTTCATTTCATTTTAAATCCATCTGGACAGGTAGTAAAGCACCCCAGGCAGCAGAATCTGCAGAATTCTGTCAGTCAAATTATGCAAATAGCACTGTGATGAACGTTATCGATGTAATGTCAGCTGGAAAAACATGCACAGCTGGATTGTGTTCATTGGGTGGGTCTAACACTCACTACTTCATAAAACACCACACATGAGCAGGGGGGAACAGATTTAGAGTGAAAGCAATGTTAATGAGTATGAAATTAGGTTAAGAAATGTACATGCACGTATTTTAAAATTCTGTTGTCTTGAATGCTAGCATCTATTTTTTGTTTACAGCTCAAGTTTGAGTAAAAAAAAAACAAAAGTTTTAGGCATCCATTATTTCCACGGGGTATTTCAGCCTGCAGCCAAACACCATCTTCTGTGATTAATGAGTCTCTATGAATAGAATATGTGGTGTTAAAACATTTGATTGATGTTTCAACAATTGGCAAGCCTATCTGAATACATCACACCAGAATTTTCATTTTCTCTTTTCAGATAGTTGAGCTGGGAAATGAGGCAAACCAGTAAATGAAAAAAATTGCTTAAGGAAAAACTGTGCTGCTTTCATGGAAGCAAAGAACTTGACAACCAGTGTTTTCAAAGCTCTGTAAGCCTTAAGAAGTGGCCATTTACTTTTTATGCGGCATTCAGAACATGTTAAACCTCTGCTAAAATGAGCCAAACCTTAGTGGTCCTGTTTGTTTGTTTGAGCTGTAATGGTCACCCGGCCCACCTCTTCCTTTGTGAGTGACACGTTGTGTGTTTAGAGTGGTTGCTTCTGGCACACGGCTCCATCTGTAATTGATAGGCAGGGCCAGAGGACATGTTGGAGCCACTCCACAGAGCCAGAGAGGAGTGACAAGGCCAATCAGAGTGACAGCAAAACACGATGCTTCCTCGGCCCGTTCAACACACACTTCACACACTCCTGCACTTCTGGGACACACGAGCCACCTGGGGAGATGAAGGTTAAAAAAAAGAGAGGGGAGGGAGGGAAGGAGCAGTGAGGCTGATGCATAAAAAGTGGAGGCAAATTATTTTCACATCTAAGTTCCAAAAATACCATGTCTTATCACTGTGTTGTGTTGAGTGAATCTCTGTGTGTGTGTGTGTGTGTGTGTGTGTGTGTGTGTGTGCGTGTGTGTGTGTGTGCATGCACTAAAGGAGTTAAATGTCATCCACCTATCTTTTTTCTATGCCTACTTCAATACTATTCCTATCAGTATTTATCCCTTTTGCCCTTATGGCATATTTATAGGTATTCATACTTCACATATATGTTATATTTATATATTTAGTAAATTCCTACATGCACACACACACACACACACACACACACACACACAATCTTGGTATACAGTGCAATCCTGTCAATGAGGCTTTTAACCAGCATCTCCCTGCTGTTAGCAGCGTGATAATGAGAACATGGCACCTGTCAGACATAAAAACGCACATCAGCTTGTCTGTTCTGTGTCTCGTTTACCTTCTCACACCTACTTGGATGACATTCCTCGACGGAGATGAATAGATTTATTACTTAAATTCACACCTATTGGGTGTTACTCCAAAATTAACCATGCCTGAAAACATGTAAGCACTTAAGGCTCTGATGATGTCTTGTATGCATAAATGAACATTGCAAAAGTGGTTCATTATTTTGATTTTTGGGGATCTAAAGTTTAGTTTGGAGTCTCTTTTCCATGCAAGGTGAAAGTCCACACCAAATTGTAAAAATCGTTAAGTATCAATACCCCTTCAAAAATACATCACCACTTCCCTGTTTCTTAACAATGACAGACTGTAGCAGATCCCTCTCACCAGGAGAGAGGATGATTTTTTTTTTCTCATGACCAGTGCAGCCGGTGATCCACGCCTTTCCACAAATGTCTGGATCTTTCTTGCTACACTTCTCCTAGGTGTATCACATACTGTGCCCACAATTTTATTAGTTACCTACTGTACAGCCTCAGAAGAAGGAAACACATTTGCTCATATATCAGAAGAGAGGAAAAGGCTTCAGAAAAGAAACTATGTATAACTGTTAACAATCCCTACTTCACTAATAGTTTTTTCTCGATAGCTTGGAGGTCGAGAGAACATTTTGTGTTTCTCAAGGGATTACTGGGTAAATTTGCTGTGTGGGTTTAATCTTATAGTGAATTAAAGAAAGAAAAAAATGATTTTTTTCATGTTGTTAAATTATTGCTTTCAGGTGTATTTGAAAGAATATTGGATCACTTTTAGGAGCTGTCCAGCTCTCATGGTCCCCCATACCGGCATAAACCAGCCAAAGTAACTTTGAACTCCCACCCCAATCATCTCTTGCAGCAACTGCACATTGTTTTATGGTGCCATATCCCACGTCAACAATGGTGACACTAGCTCACAGTTTTACGTCATGGCAGAGGTGAATAACAGACTCAAGAAAGCTATGGTGGAAGACAAAACAAGAGAATAACTGGGAAAGACTCTTGTTAGAATCCATTTCTTGACCCAAAGGCATAGGGAAGCTACCCTCACATCTCCTGGGGAAAACTCCAGTGTACTGGCCACGAGCGGGGGGCCTATGAGTAAACCCACTTTCACCATGGACAACTCCAGAGAAGAATAGGATCCAGCCCTTCTCAAACAGGCTCCTTCCAGAACCAACCTCCTAGAGTTGTGTATTGAGGTGAACCCAACTATATCTAGCTGATACCTTTCAGTCTCATATACAAGTTCAGACTGCATTCCCATCAAAAGACAGATGACATTCCTTGTCCAGTGTGCCAGTTTTGGAAGTTGATAATCAGCACTCCAAGGCCAAAACACACTGCTCCCGACCCACACAGACCAAGTGGTGAGCTTACAGGAGGGCAGCTCCCGACTGGGCCCCATGGGTAAAGGCCAGGGCACCAGCAGCTCACCAACAAGCCTCTCCTGGGTTGATCATTTTTAATTCAATATTTGTTGTCTTATTTTTAAAAGCAACTAGAGCTGTCAAATTAAATCTGTAAGATAGGGAATGCAGTAGTTTCCTCTGAAAACCATGAAGTTGACAGAAACAAAGTAAAGCACAAGTGCCTTTATTTATTTATATGCCTCAGGCTTGTTGTCCATTGCTGTACTCAGCTGAATGGTTAGTTATGCTCTGTTGTTGCAATGTGTCCATTTGTTTATCCCCAAAATTAGTCAGATCTATATTCATGGCTTTATTTTTAACATTTTAATTCCCAATCCCCCACTTATGCATCTTATTTTAGGCTTAGAATTTCATACTTCATTCTTTGTTTCAACTAGAATGAAGCAAGAAACAGCCACTGTTTTGGAGCAGCCTTGTATCACATCCCCTAATAAGCATTTGTTTGTTGCTTAATAAAGATGATGTTGTGCACATGTCCAACAGGACAGATGACTTGAAAGTCAGTTGTACAAGTGAAAGGTTTAAAAAAATACAAAGTAACAACATAAGATGCATATGTTTTTGTGGTTTCTTGAAAATATATCTTGGCATTGTCACCAGGCGAATATGGAAAGGTAAAACTTCCCTTTAACAGGAAGAAACCTCTGGCAGAACCAGACTCAGGAAGGGCAGCCATCTGTCTCCACTGGTTGGGGGTTGAGAGAACACGAAAGAGGAGAAAACAACAACAACAGATCAGGAGCACCTGCTGGGAAGAAGAAACACAGGTTATTATCATCAACAATGATGTCATGATAGAGTTGGAGTAGAAGAAAAGAGTGAGGAGAGGTGCATCATAAGAGGGTCCCCCAGCAGTCTAGGCCTATAGCAGCATATAGGGATGTTTCAGGTCACTTCAATCATCCCTAACTATAATCTTTATCAAAAAGGAATCTTTTAAGCTCAGTCTTAAAGGTAGAGAGAGAGTCTGCTTCCTGAACACAAACTGGCAACTGGTTCTAAAGGAGCTAAAAGAACCTGATAACTGAAAGTTCTACCTCCCATTCTACCTTTAGAATCTCTAGGAACCACAAGTAAACCTGATTTCTAAGAGTCTTCCTTTTCTTTTGTTTTTTAAGACATGTCACCTTCCAGCTGTAAAGCATCCTCAGTTCTCATTCACACTTTTGACCTGGATGACTTAGAGTCGACACCACCAGGCTGTTTCATATGGTTCTGAAAAGCCAAGTAAGTATTTATATGAAAGCACAAGGATTTGATTTATACAGTGTAGATTACTGTGATTTCCTGATTTGTGGGCTGTGAAAATAACTAATAAGAGGCTCTGCACCATCAGACAAATGAATTATAGGATGAAAAGATGGTGCTGAAATAGCGATAACATAAGTGATGGATAGTGAGAGTCTGACAACAAATTAAGGCTCTTTTTTCAGGGTCAGATGCCTGTCACTGCAGTAAGACATCTACACTCTGCAGTTATTGTTGTGAAGAAGAAAGTACACCCCCTTCCACTTTTAAGCTTTTAATGTATAAGCCCATAATAAAAATGATCAGGTCTTTGCCAAGACTTAAAATGAGGTAAAAACATCCTTAGATGAACAAGAAAACATGGCATATGTATGTATAAGCAATCATTTAGTGACTGAATACCAAGCTAAGATTCAGAGAATATATGTGAAAAAGCTAGGAACAGCTTTACTGTCTTCATGGGAATTTAAGATCTGTCTACATTAGTCTGTTTTATCTGAAAACAAAGCCAATCTGAGCCCATATCCACATTTCATCTCCATATTAGAAAAGATCTCCCTCTAGATCTCCCTCTCATCTAGAACACTTGGGGAGAGCCACTGCATGACACTGGCCCGACACATTACCACCAGCGGTGATCCAACTTGAAATTTGGATGTT
>JAOWBL010005615.1:0-10078 GCA_028564865.1 Zenarchopterus dispar
TCGCATTGATTACTGTAATGCCCTGTTTTCTGGTCTTCCCAACAAAACCATTTCACCTCTTCAGAACTCAGCTGCTCATGTGCTGATGAGGTCTAGAAAGCGGGCTCACATTACACCTGTTTTAAAATCACTGCGTTGGCTCCCCATGTCTTTCAGGATTGATTTTAAGATACTTCTTATGGTTTTTAAAAGCTTTAATGGTCTTGCACCATCTTATCTTACTGATTTACTTTTTCCTTACAAACCCTCACAGACCCTCAGGTCCTCCGGGACTGACCATAAAATTTCTGTCGTTAATACCAGAACCCATGGTGACGCTGTCTTCCAATACTATGCCCCACATTTATGGAACAGCCTACCGGAGAACCTGAGAGCTGCAGAGACAGTTAATGTTTGTGTTTTTAAAATAGGCTCAAGACCGACTCTTTTTAATCTGGCTTTTAACAGGATTTGTTTTAATCCTGTTTTAGACTTCCCATCTTAGATTTTCTTTTTAGCTCTGTCAAACTCTGTCATAGTAGTTTTTTTTTAACACATTTTATTGTCATTTATTGCAGATATCCTATTTATTTATTTATTTATTTACCTTTCCTTGTTGTGATTTATTAAAAAGTTTTTATTTCTATCTTATATATATATTTTATTTTTACTTGTAGTTTTTCTATGCTTTTCCCTTTTTAACTCCAGTGTTGTCTCGGTGTGAGCCCTCTGCATTGGAGGTGTTGTTGACTGTGGGTACCATAGCGATAGCCTGAGGTCCACTTATCCCTGAGTTGTGGTGGGGCCCATACACCCATCCAACAGTGGTGGTGTTTGGTACTTTATCACTCCCAGGTGTGGGTTGTGGCCCCTACCATGCAGTCTGATTCCGGGTTTTGCAGCTGCCTCCTGGTACAGACGGTTCCCTGTGATAGTGTTCCCTCACTGGTTCTTCTGTGCCTAATAATGTTTTACATATTATTTATTTTAACCTTTGATTGTGTTATATAATTGATAGTGATCAGGATCGGTAGTGTGTGTGTGTGTCTGTGTGTGGATGGTTGGGACTGGTTTTGTTTTTACTGTTAAAGCACTTTGTGCTACATTTTATTGTACAAAAAGTGCTACACAAATAAAGTTTGATTTTGCTTAGTTTGATTTAAACTGGCAAGATTACCACTTATACTGAACTGATAAGAAACTGCAAAGCTTCACTGATCCTTTCTGTGATCTCATCTCAGATCAAACCTTGTAGAAACAGCACTTAAATGCCATCAGGCTGAAATATTGAGTGTTGTTGTGTCACATCAGATTGGTTGTTGAATGAATGACAGAAATTTTTTAATTTAATCAAAACTCAGTACATTTACTCAGTGGTTTAATTTCAGTCTGAGTTCAAAGTCTACACATTTGGGAAGAGAAATCGTTATTAAATTAACACATTATTATGTGAATTATCTGCTGAAGGTGGCCTAGTATTTACAGAGGTGGGCTTGGGTGTGGAGGACCCAGGTTCAATCCTCCAGGTTAACACAGGTGAGCCTCTGTGGGCCCCTGAGCAAGGCCTTTAACCCCTAACTGCTCCCAGGATGCTGTAGCAGCCCACTCCTAGTGTAGCTAGTGATGGGTTAAAAGCAGAGGACTTTGCAATTTCCCCACTGTAGAACTAATAAGCGTTTATAAAAATAAATAAGTTATCCAAATCTGCTAAGCTGAATTATAAGCTGCCAAGGAAGCTTTGTAATTACAGTTAAACCAATTGTCAGTCTTTTACTATGGGAACCATGAAAGTAGAACATGTTTTCACATTTTGTCTTGAATTACCAACAAACCTGTTTGAAACTCCTGACCTCAATAAATAAATCATGTACAGACCAGAATGTATGTTGGATAATATTCGGTTACTAAAGTTTAAACAATAAAATGTTGTATGACACATTGTCAAGGGAACCTGCATTTTTGGGTTTTCTATGTAGCTGTTGACACAAAATATTTTATACTAAATAAACCAGAGAATGAAAAGTCATGAGATGTAAATTTTGAGCTGAAGAACCATTATGTGACATCTATGATGTTCCCTTTTCACATGATTTTAAAGTGAAAATTGAGGAATTTATGTGATGATCACTATAAAATATTCTTGGTTTTTCCCTGACTGTGACTTTAGCATTTCTAAAAATCTCTATTAAAGAAAGCCTGGCTTAATTAATTTTGCTTTGTAGTACATCCCTTAGAACTGCAAAGCAGGATTGGAAATTTAGCAACATGACTTCAGTTTAAACTTCAGGTTTTCACTACATAAATGAGGTCACTTCATAGCGAGGTGTGTTGCCATAGCGGCTTTTGCTAAAAACCTAGTCTGTTCATGTCTCAGGTTGGGTTTGAGATAAGATCCACAGGTGTAAAAATGATGTCAATCCATTTTTCTTGGGATATGATTCTCTTGTATGTTCAGTTTTACTCTCAGAGTTAGAGGTTCCCTAAGTGCTTCCAATGAAAAGGATAATGAAATATTAGTATAAGAAAACACCCGTTTCACATATATACCTGATTATTCTGAAGCCCTTAGTTGATGAAATTATAAGATTTGTATTGTACTGTCTTTGCCTTTTTTTATTTTTATTTTTGGCATGTTGAAATCACTGTTGCATAGCAGGAATCTTTCATACTTTTTTCCTTAAAAGTTGTTTTCAAAATAACACTCATTTAACACTCATTTCACACACCATATTAGATGATTAAGAAAGTTTTTATAAAGAAATTAAACAACTGATAAGTATAAAATAAAATTGACAAACAGTAGGGCTATTTGATTATGAAAAAAATCAATCACGATTATATCAGTTAACATTTGAATGACTATCCTTTAAAAGGAGGATCCAGTGATTTAAAAATAAAAACATTGTACATTTATGAAACTTATGCATATAAATGTTCAAGTTCCAACTTTGAAATTAAATTGTGGACTAAGTAAAATTTCATACTAATTAAAAATGATTGAGGTACAAGCAAATCCCAGTGGAGTGGCTCAAATAATCCCTTAAACATTTTTGACCAGAAACACCAGTGTGGCAACAGTAGCTTTCAGCTTCTACTATGTTTTTTCGTGCTTAGTCTTTGTGGTAGCAGCTGCCAGTGCTGCCCTCTTTTACCTTATTGCACTATTATCCAGGGTCTTTTCTTACTTCTCAGTTCACTTGCCATGGGAGTGCGAGGAGGAGTTTTCACGCTCACATTTGCAAGATTAAACCTTCGACTCAGAAGTCACCTCTTCAGAACCCTGATGAAGCAAGAAATAGCCTTTTTTGATGAAAACCACACTGGTAATGTGGAGTCATCTCAAAACACTCCCATTCCTTGATCATCGAAAAATACTGTTTCTTTTGCATTGTTCTAACATACCCACATCCCCCTGCAGGTGATATCATATCACGCCTGTCAGCCGACACCACGCAGGTGAGCGACCTCATCTCCCAGAACATCAATGTCTTCTTGCGAAGCACCATCAAAGGCGTCGGCTTCTTCATCTTCATGTTTGGGATGTCCTGGAAGCTCACGATGGTCACCATAATGGGATTTCCATTCATCACCCTCGTTTCTAAAGTTTATGGCAAATACTACAAGGCAATGCAGTTTTCTCACTGTTTTTACCTATCTTGGAAATCTGACATAGCTGGTTTAAAGTCTAATATTGTGCCTCAGTTGTTGGGTAGAGATCAACAGGGGCAATTTAATCCACCAGAGGAAAACCCCAATTCAGAAAAAACTTGGAATGCTATGAAAGAAATAAATTAAAAACAGAATAATTTGCAAAACTCATAAATCCATTCACAACAGAACATAAACATATCAGTTGCTGAAATTAATTATGTACCTTTAAAAAAATGTTACTTTTTAATTTGATGGCAGAACACATGCCATCAAGTAACACATTTAAAAAAAAATTGGGGACAGGGCAGTATTTACCATGTGCAGTTTACCCTCGTCTTATAACAACAACCAGTTTACATTTGGGAATTGAGATCAGTTGCTGGAGTCTGGGAAAGGTATTTTTATCTGATCTAGGAGCTCCTCAACAGGGAAAAGTTTTTGGAGTGTGTTTACTACAAAGCTATGTGTTTCTAATGGATGCAGAATCTGGTACACATTGTCTTGCTGAAAGATGCAAAAAAGAAAATTCTGGAGATTCTGGATGGGAGAATATGTTGCTCTAAAACTTACATATATCTTTTAGCTTTGATGTTCATGATTGTTTGATGATCATCATTATTTTATTATTTGTTCCAGAAACTGACAAAGGCAGTGCAAACAACCCTTGCAGAGGCCAATAAAGTTGCTGAAGAAACCCTCTCAGCCATGAGGACAGTACGGAGTTTTGCCAACGAGAGTGGGGAAGCTGACTCCTACTGTGCCAAGCTCCTCACCATGTTCAAGCTGAACAAAAAACAAGCCCTGGCTTATGCTTGTTACATGTGGTCCACTAGTGTAGGTGTCTGCAGTTGCATCTTGAAAGCTTTGTTTAATCACCATTGTCTATGCTCTGATGTGTGCATGTTAGTGTATGCGTGTCAAGAAGAGTTTGTTTTACAGATCTCAGAGCTTGCTCTTGAAGTTTCTGTCCTCTACTATGGAGGCCACCTTGTAGTCACCAGTCAGATGAGCAGCGGTGCCTTGATTTCTTTTTTCATATACATGCTTGAACTGGGAGAATGCCTTGAGGTAATTTATTCCCCGCAGTTGTTGGCTTTCTGTTTGAGAATGCAAGGCAATAAATTAATGTTTTGCCCAATTTACAGAACATTGCATCAGTGTACACGGGCCTCATGCAGGGAGTTGGAGCTGCTGAGAAGGTTTTTGAGTATCTGGACAGGAAGCCAGAACACCCAGCTGAGGGCACAGAGGCTCCAGTTACATGCACCGGTCTGGTTGAATTCAGAGACATAACCTTCGCTTACCCAACACGGCCTGACATTAATGTTCTTCAGGTTTGTTCTGAGGGATACTGCTCCAATACTGTTGATAAATATGTGAAGTCATACTACTCAGAGGTTGTTACTTGGCTTTTTTATTAAAATATATCTGCACATTCAGGGAATGCTTACGCATTTACGTATATACTTACCAGACCAAAAACCATTTCTGATTTTTTTTTTCTTTAGAGAGTGTCGTTTACTCTGCGTCCTGGAGAGGTAACTGCCCTGGTGGGGCCTTCAGGCAGCGGGAAGAGCTCCTGTGTGAGTCTACTTGAAAATTTCTACCTTCCACAAGAAGGCCAAGTCCTGCTGGATGGAAAGCCTGTTAACACTTTCCAGCATGACTATCTCCACTCCAAGGTGAATCAACATCACATTTTTATTTAGTTTTAGCTAAAGGGAATTCAGTTGATATTGTTTGCCTAACCTAGCTTTTAGTAGCTAATTGCAGCAACAGCTCTGGTATATTCCTGGACTTACTATTACCTGTGTCTGTGTTGGAAGAAGGCAAGATGTTGAACTATATTTTATACTCCAGTGCATCTGTAAAAGTGTGTAGTTTGGAAATGAAAAAGAACTTGATAATGTCAGAATAAGAAAACACATTTTTTTACCTAACGTTCATTTATTGGTATCTATTTTTGGCTGTGGAATGACCCATCAAGACCTGATGTAACATATAGTTATGTTTCATCAGGTCTTACAGAGTTAATACTCTTTTTTTCTGTAATGTTTATAGACACTGGGTGAGGTATGACAGATCAACTGAAAATAAACTAGAGCACTCATGTTACTTGTTGTTAAAGCATCTGCCTCCCCAGGCAGCAAAATGTACTCATTGGAAAACAGTAAAGCAAAGATGAATGTGATATATTGGGCGTTGTACATGAATACAACAATTAGGCATCAAAGAAAGTCATTTTTTAAAGCCTCCGTTTGTTTGTCTGTGCCTGCAGGTGGCTCTAGTTGGCCAAGAACCTGTGTTGTTCGCCAGAACAGTTAAGGAGAACATCACCTATGGACTTAATGATGTCCCCATGGAGGCTGTGGTGCAGGCTGCAGTCAAGGCTAATGCTTGTGATTTTATCACTGCCCTCCCTAAAGGCTTTGACACAAGTAATTACTGAGTCTTGTTCGTTGGTAAAAGAGTCTGTGTTTACACTATATGCTGATGAAACTGTCCTGCAAGCTTAGGAGACACACCAGTAGAGCTGGGCTAATGGAAAATTTGACAAATGCACCAACACATAATTTAAAAATTCTGCATATTGTGGGAGCAGAATGATGTTCCATAAAGATAAAGTCATGGCTCTTAATCACTTACACCTTATGTTTTTGTTTTTTTTTCTCCTTGAGGCGTTGGAGAAAAAGGCACACAGTTGTCTGGGGGACAGAAACAAAGGGTAGCCATTGCAAGAGCACTCATCCGAAACCCAAAAGTTCTCATCCTGGACGAGGCTACCAGTGCTCTGGATGCAGATAGTGAACACTTTGTAAGTGAATATCTACATCTATCAAATCTAAATGACAAGTTCAAAAGCTATTTATTGCAAAGGTTTGGTATATCCTGGGTGTAAGTTCAATCCTTGGGGAAGATTTTATTATGACTTAGAAAAACTGATTTGTCTTTCTTATTGCTCTGTGAATCAGGTTCAGCATGCCCTGAACAATATAATGCAGGAGCACACAGTGTTGGTGATTGCCCACCGGCTCAGCACAGTGGAGAAGGCAGACAACATTATTGTGATTGACAAGGGCTGTGTGGCTGAACAGGGGACCCATAGTGAGCTGATGGCCAGTGGTGGGCTCTACTGCAAGCTGGTGCAGAGGCAAGTTCTGGGCATGGAAATTGGGGCTGAGGTCCTCAACCAATCCAAAAAACTCCACCAGAAGTCGGATGGAGGATGCCAGCAGAGAAGACAAAGCAGCAGCAGCGGCACTAGCGAGTCTGAGTACAGCAAGCGCTACTGACAATGAACTCTGTGGAAATGACACTGGACAGCTGGTTGCTTGTCAACTTTTCAACTTAAGTACTATGATTTGCAAAGAGAGGAAATAATTTAGATGACAAAATACTCAAAATGCTCAAGTTCTAGGATCAGGAATATTTCATTGTGGACTCTGTCTAGTTACAAAATGAGTGACTTTACTGTGCTAAAGGTACCAAGTTGAATGTATGAACAAGTATAACGAAGGAATGGCATCACCACTGGAAAAATAAAAAATAAAAACTTGAATGAATGACTGCTACATTAGCTGTAAAGTCAGATTTAAGAATACACAATATACTGCTGTTGATGTACTGTGTCCATATTTATTAATACAAGGATAGGACATTTATTATTGTTGACGTTTTCCCTCAAACACTTATTTCATGCCTTATGGTATACTAACAGGGAGTGGTAGCCTGGTGGCTACAGAGATGGGTTTGGGCGTGGAGGTTCAATCCCATGAGTTAAAGGCAAGCCACTGTGGGCCCCTGAGCAACCCCCCCCCCTCAGGCACTTCAGCAGCCCCCTGCTCCTAGTATAACTAGCAATGGGTTAAAAGCAGAGGACAAGTTTCAGTGTCTTTCATAAGATATGTACTGACCATAATAAAGATTCTTATCTTATCTAATCTTTCAGAAAAAGGCCATGAAGCAAGACTCACACTGCAGAATGTGTTTGATGTAGTTGCTCTGTATTATACTTTTTTTCATTACAATGACTAAAAATTATAATTAGTTGGATGACTGACATAAATTCATTTTGCATTGTTTTAAAGTTGTTTTTTTTTCCCGCAGAAGACAAAAACATACAAACTGTTGGGTTTATTCACTTTCCTTAGAAGCATTGGGACAAAGTAGAAACATAGAAGGGTTTAACTATAGCTGTTTTACAGTACACCAAGCGCAGTCAATCATTTTAAAAGTGACATAATATTAAACAAAATAATTTTTTCTTAACCTGAGCACTCATATTTTTGTGTCTAAAATCTGCCAGCTAAGAAACTTTGAGAAAGGACTACCTTGTCACATTGTATGGGGCAGTCTGAACTTGAAAATATCTTATTCACTGAGTGACTGAGATTTGCAGAGCACTGTGACATCACAGACTCAGATCTGAGCAAAGTTATCTGTTCTCACCATTTTGGTTTGTATCCACTTCATTTGATTTGGCTTAGAAGAGAATATGGCAAAGTTGTAACAACATTTCAGATAAGCTCTGCGAAAGAGAACCTGCAGATAAGTGGCTCCAAACCCATACGATAATCTGCTGAATAGAACATAGATTGTAAAAATTAATGGACATCCCTCCGTGATGTTGCTTATACACTTTCTGAGTAGTATTTTTGAAGACTCTTGTTCCCTTATTCCTTGTGCTACATGGGACCATGATGAAAATGTACTGAATGAACAGTACCAGGACAGCAGCTGGAATACACCTATTGTTTGTCAACCAAAGTTATTCATGGCTTCTAGCTTCTCCATTCGATCCGCACTGGAGGAGCTGCAAAGCTACCGGAGAACATTCATACTGAAATAGCCTCTTTAAAATGTTGTTTTGGTGGAAAATGAAAAGCTGGCTGTCCATTGACTCCAATGTTAAAACATCTAACTTTAAATATATAGAAATAAGTATATCTACACTATGTTTAAAAAAAGCACTTCTGATCTCCAATGCTAGATTACTCATGCATGGCAACTGTATGGGAGTGAATTGTTTTGTACAACATCACGTAAAATTATATTTAAAAAAAAAAATTGCAATATGGGGCAAGGGCTTTTAATTTGCCACTAAATTAGCCAATAGATAATCATTGTAACTTCAAAGTCCGTCATCAGCTTGGTAATACCAACATAATCAGTAGTTTGTACTAACCTAGAATAGGCTAATAGGCGGCAGCTATTGAGGATTTTGCCACAAAAATGGAATTTAAACAGAAAACTCAACTGCGAACATTGGCCAGAAGATACCACAGCTAATCCACCATGGTTTGACTGAAAAAGTTGGTAGTCAGAATAACTTTGACTGACATAATTGAGCATGTTCCAGCACAGTAGCTTAGTAGCTACCACTGTTGCCTCACAGCAGGAAGATTCTTGGTTTAACTCCCAGGCCTGCCAGGAGTCTTTCTGTATGGAGTCATGTTCTTTTCATGCATGTGGGTTTTCTCCAGGTACTCTGGCTTCCTCCCACAGTCCCAAAACATGTATCTTAGGTTGTGTGATGATTCTAAATTGCCTGTAGGTGTGTGTGAGTGTGTATGGATGTTTGTCTACATGTGGCCCTGCGATGGACTGGCAACCTGTCCAGGGTATACCCTGGATTTTCTCCCACAGTGAGCTGGGAAAGGCTCAAGCAGACCCCTGCAACCTTGTATGGGATTAAGCAGGTATAGAAAATGGATAGATGGTTCCTTCCCCAAACTGGTTTCCACTGGTATCCCCTGATAATTTCACTTGCAGTACACAGCTCAAACCACTCTTCAGAATACCTTTTGGTGATGTCACATAAGGTTTGTCCAATAATTTTTACAGCCTATGCCCATGACTGATGCAGATGTTGTGACAACCAGTCATTCGCTAAACCGGCTGCCAGTCAAAGTTTTACACCCCTAATTAATCATCTATGTGCAATACTTTTATTTTTGAAATATAGCTCCTATAAATGTACCTTCCATTTATGTGAAATATTTCATGTACAATTAAGTCTGCAATTATTCATTTCTTGTATAATAACTGCAATATTTATAATGTGGCACTAATTCTATTTATACTATCCAACACTCGTCTGAAGCTGAGGTATAAATATTTCATCTGACATGTGTACACTGTACTTTAGAAATTGGATATATATTTTGCACGTTTTCAACTTGTTTGGTTTAGTTGTTTTTATTTTTTATCTTCTTTTAATTGTAAATTCACCAAAGAAGCAGCGCTCCTAATTTTTTTGTATTTCATATGATGACAATGAAGGCCATTCATTCATTCATTTATTCATTCATTCATTCATGTGTAAATGTTATCACTTTTTACATAGGCTTGCCTTATGTTGTACAATGAGCAAAATTCTATCTATCTATCTATCTATCTATCTATCTATCTATCTATCTATCTATCTATCTATCTATCTATCTATCTA
>JAOWBL010005616.1:0-10077 GCA_028564865.1 Zenarchopterus dispar
ACCTTAAATGTCAATATAGGACCCGGGGAACATAGGACCCGGGGAACATAGGACCTGGGGAACATAGGGCTGACCCCATTACGGGTCCATTGCAGGGCCACATATAGACAACGAACTCCCCCCACAGACTCACACTCTTACAGACAATTCAGAATCTCCAAACCTAACCTTACTCACATGCTTTTTGGACTGTGGGAGTCGAAACAGGAACCACTACTTACCACCAGACCTCTGTGTCCACACACCATCATACAGGCATGTTTCAATTAGCAGAAGTTCAGGGTAAACTCAGCAGAAGAAACACGTAAACAAGTGATGCTACTTGCATTTTTGTTTTCTGTTTTAAGATACACCGTGATGGCAGAGATTGACATTAAAAGAAACCCCCTCTGCCAGACCTCTACATTGGTGTAATATGTCAACAAGACCTCAACCGACTCAGTGGTCCATGTATAATTTTTTCATGTAATCTCCAACTTTATCAAATGTGCTCAAAGCAGAATGACCTTAGTCCAAATGGTTCAAATGAGGAATGGTCACATGATTTCTATTCACATGAGAGGGCTGAACATTTTTTTAGAAAACCCAGTCAGCAGAGAGCCCATGCCAGGACGTTCCTGTTGGCCAGCCTAAGTGCTTCTCCTACTATAAAGACATTTTTCGCCCTATAAAGGTTCCTGAAGGCCACTTTTGCTGGGCTGTTCCTGGTAATGGATACACCCCAATGATCAAGGCCCCAAAAAATCTACCTGGAACTCCCACTAGTGGAAACTCACCTTTAAGGACCCTATTTTAGGTATTTCATTTACTCAAATAAATATCTAACTTACTTTGGTTATTCAAAAAAGTTTAATTACTTCAAGATGGACAAACCAAACTAGAAATTTTTCACAGAAATTAATACAAACTTATAGGAAGTAGGCTAATAGGAATGGAAAAAAAAAATTGCAGAACTTTGTCACTTTTTTTTCTTGATGTTCAGAGACCTTAAATGTAATTTGGAAAAAAAAATCCACGTAATGGTGGTTAAAACGATCAGATTTAGTTCAAATTATTTCACTGAGGGCACAGTTGATATATAGAATCCATCACATGACAAGAGGATAAAGCCACACGGACAAAAAGAGACAGTATGTTTTATGTTTGGTATATTTAATAGTCAATTATAACTAACAGATGCACAATATATCCACAGGAGCTTGCTAGCCTGTACATCACAAATGCTACAGAGGCTAGCTGCCATGATGCTAGCTGGGTCATTATGATTAGGATGTTGTTTCTTCTGCTTTCTGCTTGCCGGTTTTCTGTTGTCATTCAAGAATGTAGATTATTTTGTGTAGTACACTGATCATCAAAAGCTCATGCGGCTTTTATCTGCTCATTTGTCCAGTATCCACTGTAAAACATTTTAGCTATTCTGTGATATTCCAGTTATTTAGCTAATTGTTAATGCTATTAACATAGCCTTATTATGTTTTTAGATATCACACAATATGGAAAATATGGGGTCTTGTGTTTTTTTTTAATTATCCACATATTGTCCTGTTTTTCCTTCTTTCCCTCTGTTTTGTTGTGCTCACTCTTGTACTTCCTGTTTGGTGTTGGCTTAAGGGTTATCCTACAGTAACAGCTTTTTTGTTGAAAATTTAAAGTCTTTTGTTATTACTCTGCCTCCCAGTCTCCAGCATTTCAGTGTTCCATCCCAAAAACTGGCAGTGATTCCTGCAAGTTTCAAACAGGAGTTTATACTGGTTTCACATGCAGTAACATCTAAGTAACACTGTGGTTTCACATGGCAGTTTATATCTGCAGCTTTTAAGGGGATGTTTAAACTGTGTTAGTCTTCCAGAACCACGTGTCCCATGGGAAAAGTGAATGTTTCTCATACATTTCACAAATTTCGCTGGTGAGTTTAACATGTTTTCACACGTTAAATTTCACATGCAAAATTAGATGCACACAAAGTCACATGGGATTACGTGTTTTTGCACACATGAAATTCATGTATTTTTTTCCCTCAAAGGATCTTAAAGTAAACTCACAAAATGAAATGAACAAGTTGTAAATGAGCAAAATATTGGCTCCTTAAAATAATAATATGTTTACTGAAACCCTATGCTCAATAATCTGCTGTATTTTCTTCATTGTAGGTCCATTTCCCAGATGTAGAGCGAGTGGAGTGGTTAAACAAGGTAAAGAATTAATTTGGAAGTCATTTACTTTGGTGAGGCTCCTTTTTCTTTTTTTTCTTCTCTTTCTTTAAAAGACTAGGTAAAATGTAATGTCTGTTGCCCCCCTGCTCTCTCTCTTCCTCCCACTGGGGCCACCACACTGCAGCACATTTGACTTTAACATTCATCCCGATGTCTGCAGCAGTGGGAGACGCAGTAACCCTTGTGAATCCCCATGGCAACCACCAGGATGTACATTCAGACACTCATGAGTACATATTAAATTAGGTGAGGGGTGGGGCAAAAAACATAAATATTTCATGTGTTTTCTACCACGTCTGATGAGACTGGGTCTGACAACACTGTTTTCCTTAAATAGAACTACATTTTGAATATTTTAAAACTATGTGTCATTCACAGTGTGACAGCTTCACCTGTATGAATCAGCTAGATTTACCTAAAATTAGAACCACAGCACTTAGAAAACAGTTTTAAAATGCAAAAAAAGTTGCCCATTTCTTTCCCTCATTGTGTCCCCTGTAGACGGTGAAACAGATGTGGCCATACATCTGTCAATTTGTGGAGAAACTGTTCCACGAGACAATCGAGCCGGCAGTGAAGGAATCCCACGCACACCTCAGCACCTTCTGCTTCACCAAGATCGATATTGGAGATAAAGTGAGTATTTTGAAGCGCGTGGTTTGTGTCATGTGTTATTCCAGTAGTGGCTAAACCGGCCCCCAGCAGCAGGTGTTGTGGGACAGCTGGGGAGGGTGTAGCTGGAACATGGGCATACAATACGTGGAGGTCGCTGACACACGTTCTTGTTTCACAAATAGTTTCCATGATGGCTCGGGAGAGGGGTTAACCTTGCAGCAATCACGTGGGGACGGGAGATGTGGGGTACTGGCATGGTGCTAATAGTCAGGGATAGTGGGCATAAAGTTTCTTTCTGTTATTTTGTAGCCCCTGAGGATCAATGGGGTCAAGGTGTACACAGAAAATGTGGACCGGCGACAGATCATTATGGACCTCCAGATCAGGTGAGTCATTGTTACTCTTTAATCTGTGTGGCTTTTTTTTTTTGTTTTTCCTCATTTTAGTATCGCACCCTTCGATAGTAAAAGGTAAAAACTGCAAATATGCCTGTCTGAATGTGTCCATCATGTTAAATTGGATATGGTTCATAACTAAAAGGCCATCCTAATATGATATACTCTAATCCTCTTGAGTGTGTAAATGTCTGATTCAAAACAGAGGGTACAGCATGTTGTGACTGGATGTGATGGTAAGGGTGCGGCTATGTAAATAAATAAAATAGAATAAAAAATAAAATAAAATGGGGCTATTTTAAAATGGGATTCTACACTTCTATCTGATTTTGCCAAAATATAGTATGCAGTACACAGAACAAGTGTTCACTCTACAGTATGTGAGTCGTGTCCAGTTGGTGTTCTGCTTCTTAGAAAGTATTAACGGTGTTCAACTAACCAGTCTACCTCACATATCCCATAATGCAGTGTGTTACCATGGCAGAATCCTGGTGCATAGTCACTTTTACAATGGTGTACTATGTATTAATGAAAACCAAATTAGTATGCGAGTATTCATTGAGTTACTACAATCAGCTGCTTTCCAGGTTTAAAATAGATGTTCAAACTGCTTAAATATATGTAAACATGTTAAAAGTGCATTTAAACTGTCTTCATACAGAAGTCAGAATATAAATGACCTTTTTTACCTTCACACCATCACTTGCATTTAGATGTAGCAAAAAGCATTCAGAGAGAACATCTTCTGCCAAAGCTAATCGTCTGTGTTGGAAATTCAGGCCAAAATTTTAATGGTTCTTCTTTGGCGCATCTCCAGCAAGTTTTATGTAATTTCAATTTTTTTTTAAACTTTTGGTGAAAACAATAGCAATCTTGCCAAACATCACAATAATGTTTTTTGTTTTTTTGGTTTTTTTTTAATAGGAATAGCTTTAAAGCCGTGGAAAACAATGAGATAACAATAACCATCAACATTCTTTATTTTGAAAAGTGTTAAAAACTGTTGGAACCCTGATATACTCTGTTTTGTTTTGCCTCTCAGCTTTGTTGGCAACACTGAGATTGATGTGGACATCAAACGCTACTACTGCAAAGCAGGGATCAAGAGCATTCAGGTCAGGAGATTCCTTCTTGTTTGATTTATGTCACGTCTATATAGAGGCACTTTCTCTCAGCATTGGCTTTGGTGTCTCCAGCGGCTGTCGGAGAAGCTGTGCGACACGTTGGGTATAAAGGAGCGTTGTGATTTGATGTAAAATCTCACCAGTCAGCTGTAATTTCTGAGGCCATCAGCCACTTTCTTTTTCTGCCCCTCACATATGGACAGATCAGTAAAGGTATTAGTCCTTTTATTTGAACATCCTTTCGAGTGACTTTTATTAACCGGCATAACATAAACATAATTCAGGAATGCAAGCCTATAGATTCATTTTTACTGTACAATGAATATGCAAATAAAGAAGCAATCTGATCATAAAACACGTCCTGATGAGACAACTGCTCGGTAATGATGAGGCATAAAACAGATATGGAAAAACAAACCAGCAAACAAACCTTGTAATTATTTAACACTTTTTTTTACACTTGAGGATTCCAGGCTTTGCAAGTCTAAATGCTATCTCACTACTCAAAATAAATTTGGCAAGATGTAGCAGGAAAATCACATGTGAGATTGATTGTATTAACACTTAAATAGCACACTTGTATCTTGATTTCTTCTCCATAATCCAATCCACAATTACTATCATCACCACAGTTATAAATGTTAGCAGTGGGTTTACTGGGAACTGGAGAGGGCTTTTGACCTGTGTTTTGTCTTGTAGGCTAAATATTTTTTCTTTTTTCCACCACACTTTCTGACACCAAATCTACAGGATATTTCTCTTTGAACATTGCTTAACTTCCTTAAAATGTGTATATTTATATATATATATATCATACATGTACATATCATATATACATGTATATCTCAGTTATATTATGTGACTCTGGATTAGTTTTCCTAACTGATGTGGACAATCATTACTTTGCAGGGCCCTTATGATGCTTAAATATAAGTGAAGATAAGCCAAATAGTATATAAGAGAAATAGAAGAGATATAAATAATATCATAGTTCAAAAGAGGATAGCTACACGATCATAACATGCACATCATTCTGAGTTATGTTTTTATTTGATCCTTGTTTGTGTAATTAACAGATTTTTATACTTGTATATCTTTTCCCCTTTGTGTGTTGCTGGTGAGGAGCAGTGGAAAGAGCAATCTGCATTCCTCCTTGGAGTATTGTTAATTTTTCTCCCTGATACATTTGTTGCACACTTTTTCCACCACATAGCTCAGGCAGACCTACGTGGAGCATTTCTCCGGATCACTGTAAACAACAGATAGCACCTACTATCCGTCCTTGCTTAACTTTACTCACAACCTTTATGTGTAGTGACAGCTGTGTGAGGAGGGGAGTTAAACACCATTCGTCATTTATTATTTATTCGTTATCTGGCTGTTGGGTGCTGTGATGGAGATTACCCTCTAACCACTGCTGCTGTTCAGACAAGCACTGCCAAGCCTGCTTATACATCAAAAACTGCATGGCGTTTAAGCCATCCTTCTTTTCTGATAGACCCATTATTGAAAATCAATTTTTTTTGTTTCTCTGCTTGTCAGCTGTTGGAGAAGAAGTTTAGGGGGACACCATTACCACTATTGCTCTGCTAGATAGGTTTGTCAATACCCAATATTTCAGTATAAAGCTATTAAATTAAATGTGGCACTCACAATTTTGTATGACTTCTCATAATTAAATGAGGTTTATGTTCTTTGATGTACCTCTTTGACATTTGCGAGATGCTTATTTCATGTCCCAAATAAAAATGTGAGAGTTTGTCAGGAAATAATGCCTCATCCAGAGTTTTAATTGACCACGCAAAAAAGGTGAAGTCTGAAAAACAAAGCACTCATTCTGTGGCGCTTCTAAAGCTTTATTGGGATTTACCTTTCAGATGAGGTTCAACTTGGAGAAGATTTTCTGACTGTCAATTGTCAAAAAATACAAATAAATCTTTAAACAGGTCTGTTTGTGCCAGAATTCAAACCTTTGGCCTCTGCTATGGATCACAGCAGCTGTCCACATGGTACAACCAAAACACGTCCAATAGAGTAATCCTTGTAATTGTCATATCGGGTTATGAAGAAGGTGAAGGTTGACACAGTCGGGTGTGAAATCAGCCAGTGATCTAGTTTCCGACCTGTCATGCGTTTCAGCTTCGTTGGCTCCACCGCTGAAGAATGTCAAGGGCCAACGTGGTATGAGCTCTCTTTAGCTGTCTGCTCGTCTCTGTGTGTATCAACGTGTTCACCTTGTGTTTCCATAGATCCACGGTGTGTTGAGAGTGGTGATGGAGCCGTTGTTAGGGGACATGCCTCTTGTTGGAGCCCTCTCCCTGTTTTTCCTCAAGAAGCCAGTAAGTGCAGATTCTCATATCAGGAGATTCAAATAATTCAATTAAACTTGTTAAGTAGATAAGCAGTTGAAGTTATAATAACATCACAGTCTGGATAGATGCAATTTGATAAGAGGAGAAGCTATTAAACTGGGATTTGTGTGATAAAATACAGAACCATGGGTCTTCTAAATCTTTTCCAGCACCTGTGGTGACACCACGGTGCTCATCTTAATTTACACACACATCCACAGTCCACATTCAATCAGCTGGTATGCTCAACACCTTTGCAGAGCGGCTGCTGCATTGTTTCAAACTATTTGACCGATTTACACAGAATGGGAGGACTCACGGAGCTATAGAAGGGCTTTAAATAGCCGCGGATAGAGCCAGACCTACTTCGGCAGATTTCTTTACCCCAGGCGCTCGTCTAAAGCAGGAGATATTATTGTGCTCTATGAGAATGAAGGAAGAAGCTGCTCCAGGCTGTAAATCATGATGAAGTCCCTCATGTAAACAAATATCTCTCAATCTTCGTACAGCCCATAGTTGAAGAATATAATATTGGTTTTACTGGAAACAATGGCAAGATGAATCACCAAAGCAATTTCCTCTTGTTAAAAAGATATAACGACTACCCTGGACCTTAAATAACCCATCCTGCTTCTCTCTGTGTGTGTCATGCAAGG
This sequence comes from Zenarchopterus dispar, assembly GCA_028564865.1. Classification (NCBI taxonomy): domain Eukaryota; kingdom Metazoa; phylum Chordata; class Actinopteri; order Beloniformes; family Zenarchopteridae; genus Zenarchopterus; species Zenarchopterus dispar. The sequence continues at coordinate 7,355 of JAOWBL010005616.1, forward strand.
CCAAACAGTGAGTGTCTGATGTAAAAGAAACATTTCCAGACCTTAAGAGGTCTTGGCCACGTCGGTACTGTGAGATCACACAAATGTGACTCAGTGCAGTGGAAATAAAAAGATGAAACAAATTTTGCAGTGAGGCCTCTAAAAGGTTTTATTGCCACAGCTCAGATGAACAGACAGTTTTTGAAATGAGTGTATTCTGAAGCAGCATTAAAGAGAACCACAATCAAGAATCTTGTGACTGGCTTTATTGCAAACATAATTATCTGTAACATAATCTATAATTAGAGTGCTCATTTAGACTGAAAGTAATTGAAGACGTAATGAAAGATGGCAGAGCTCATTTATGACCAGATGAAATGATGTTTCTGACATCACATCGTCATTGAACTGTGTCAGGCTTTCAGAATGTGTCCCAAAAGTGGCTCTACGCTCCTCAAAAAGTAATGTCTGAATTATTATTTTATTTATTAATATAAGCCACACGCCTAGCCAGTATAAAGAATCTGACTGATTTTTCAAAATAAAATAGTCAGTCCAAAGCTGCATACTGAAATAAAAAGTGACTTCAGGGCAGGAAGCAACCTGTTGGGGAATTTTATCTTCAACTGCAAAATGTAAAAGAAAACAAAACCATCCGACAGAAAGTCTTCCTTGTGATCTTACCTTTAAATAGATCAAGGTTCCTTGCATCTTCATCTGGTTTTTCAGCGTTTAGTAAATAACCAAACTTTAGGTAGCAGCTTCATATTCAGCACAGACTCACCTCCATGAACAAATATCTGCATTTAAACATCCTGGATGTGGAAGGTCAGGACTTCTCCTAAAGGTGAGCTTTGTTCAGGGTTGTTAAATCAATTTCTTTGCACATTATTTGTTTATTTATTTAATTTTTTAAAAACCTTTTAAAACAATTTTGATATTTTTAATACACATAAGATTCCAAGATACCATTTTACGAACACGAAGATCAGGGTCATTTGTTGTATTTTGAGTTGTTTTGAACCAAACAGTTTGTTTTATTTTGCTTATTTTCCTTGTTGCTGTATGAGTGAACAACTCAAAACAAATTTTCTCACATGTGGGACAGTGAAGTTTATCATGATCTTGATCTACACAAAGCGTGGGGCTGATTTATCTCTCTGCAAGAATGCAGACAGGTTCAGTGTGTTTTCCAAGATATCCATGTTTTCATAGAATTTGATTATGTTGTAAAACTCTAAAACATTAAGAGTGATCTGAAACTTTATTTTTATCTGAAATCAAACAGGAAATTGTAATGGACTATAACTCATAAATATGCAGATAATTATTTACTTGGGCAACAAAAGTTTAGAGCAGAATATATTCAAATCACATTTGTTTTCAGATAACAAAAGCCATGTAACTGTATTGTGAACCCCTCATCATCCTCAGTCCCGCAGTCCTCCCCTCTTCCCTGCAGAGCTCACTCTTATGTGCTGCAGTGTAAGCGGAGTGGGCCTTGATAGAGGGTGAGAAAGGCTCATTAAGAAAACACAACTCCTCGAGTTTGCAGGCAGAAGCAGATCAAAGCCCATCAGGAAGCACACCCTCAGCTCAGGCGATTTACACCTCTCTTTGATTTCTTTTCACTCTTGTCCCCTTTTCAGACTTCACCTGCTGCTAGGTTTTCTAAGACAGAAAATAATACAGAAATAAAAGTCCCTGACCTCATTATCCTGAAAGTTAATGAGAGCCCAAACGGCTGCTGTTGCTTTTATGAATATGCCAGTAAACAGGTGATTTTGATATGATTCGCACTCCGGGCTCTGTTCTTTTAACATTGTTGTGAGTCATAAACTGAGCTAATGTTTCTTTATGCAGTGTTTTTTAAATGCTTAGAAGTTGAGTGGAGAATTTACAATACTCTCCAGACTCATCATCACACCCTTTTGGTTCTCTATATTTTGTTATGTTTCAGACTTTTAAAAATGCATTCAAACAACGTTGAGTATCCATTACTCTGCTATGGCAAAACTAAAAATAAATAAAGATATTTGTGGTGTTTTATTGCTTAAAATATTGTTTGATTCAAGCACATTTGAGTTTCAAGTCTTGGATTTAAAAAAAAAGAAGCTGTAAATGGTGAGGAACACCGATATTCAGCTGCAGACTTCCATTAGGTCCACCTCAGGGTTTCATTAAATCACTCATTCGTTTTCTTCACAGCATGGTTGAGGTCGTTGCCATGTTGAATATTAATTTCTTTGCCCTTGCATACTGATCGAGACATTTGACCAAGCTTTTCACTTAGGATTTCTCTTCTTTATACATCTATCTTTCCTTTATCTTGACCGTTTTACCCGTTTTGCTGCAGAAAAATGTTCCCCGAGCATACTGTGGCCTTCACCATGTTTGTCTGTAGGAGTTGTGCTTATCATGTGCTAATGAGCTGTTTGAAATTGTGGAGTAATTCACATGCCTTTTAGAGAACTCCCAGTGGGTTTCATTTTAAAGGACGCTTTCTTGCAGGTTACCGGTATGACCAGATTTACTTGGTTTGGTAGCCAGGTCAAAGAAGTCTTTTGGTTTCAAACTTCTTATATTTACATTTCTCACATTTCAGAATTATTATCAAAACAATCTAATCTTCAACACAATCCTGGCTCATAGGTCTAAGTATGTTTGTCACACATAAACAGATGAGCTCTCTTTTAACAACAAAAAGCATCCTGTCCAACATAAGTTCACTGAAAGTAATAGAT
>JAOWBL010005617.1:0-10075 GCA_028564865.1 Zenarchopterus dispar
TTTATTTTTGAATGGCAGCATGAAGACAAAGCCTTGAGGCCTGCAGGTAGACCAACAACTGGGCGTTGGTTCCTCCAGGCTCCAGTCCCCAAAGAGCCAGACAAATCCTCCCAACCCCCACTCAACAACAAACCTGGCTCTAGCTAATATCCACGCAGTTCTTAAATCACACTTCAGCCATCTCTCTGTAGTAATAAAGTCACTTTATCGAAGAAAGACCCCCAAAACTAAACTTCGAATATTTAAACTTATCACCATTTTCTATCAACACTCAAAAACAGTGTTTTGAGATTAAACATTAGAATGACCATTTATTTCAAAAGATAGTGACTATTATTTAGACACTTTTTATGACGACAAGCGCAGTTTAATTGGTTAAATTCAGTTTGAAACTACTCACATTGGGCAGATGCTCCCACGGCCAGGGAGGCAAGGACGACCAAAATCCACATTTTCATGATGAAAAAAGAAAACCCCCGAAAGAGTGAAAACTCCGATTTTATTTAAGCAAAAAGAGGTTCCTGTCCTGGTGTTCTAAGCGTCCGTCGTCCGCAGAGGTCAAAGATAAAGTAAAAAAAATACCGTCGACTGAAAGAAGTACACCTCCTCTTCCAGGTGTGTCCCGGTCAAACCTGTTTAGAGAGAAACTCAACCGAGCGCGCGCACGAAGGTAACCAGCACGAGCCTCTCTTCAATTTAAATCCGGTTAGAGCTGATGACCGTTGTCGTATGTTTTCACTTGTTGCTGTTCCAGTGAACTGATGCTCGAACGCTTCATCAAGTCAATTTAAAGACAAGTGTCTTGTGACGTAATGGGGGAGGGCGGGGGGATGCTTGAGCAGGTGAAACACACCTTTTTTCCGGTCAGACCATATTTGTTCTCTTTCTTCCCCCACCACCTCGCCCTCGTTCTCTGTTGACATGTTTTTCCTTCTTTCACTAGAACATTTTTAATTTTTCTGACTAAAAAGTTCTTTTTAAAGATAATCTGACCTACGGTTTACAGTGCTGAACAACAGTCACACTTTAAATAGCATTAATGTTTATTTTCCTGTCTCTTTAAGGTGCAAACAATAAAAGACAGGATTCTGGCTTTACTGAACCTAACAAGGAGAGGATGTTGGGTAATAACCTGTACGGGACAGTACCCGGTTCTGCTGGGTTCTGAGAAAAGTCACCCAAAATACTGACTTTTGTTTTGAACATTGAATTCTTTTACTATTATTATTATTATTATCATTGTTGTTGTTGTTGTTAAATAAAGGCCAAAAGGCTGTTACCTCAGATGCCGTATTTCCTGTTTTTAGCTCAATAAAGAGGGTGAAAAACCATCATGGAGAACTTTTTCAAACTTTAATAAAACCTCAAGAAAGTAGTGCCTAAAATCTTGGCACAATATTGTAATTTTGGCTGATTGTTAGGAAAACATATAAATCCTTTTTGTGGAACTGCTACTTATTTTGTAATCTGTATTTTCAGTTTCTTTACGCTCATTATCAACTATGATGCTCCTACAGTTTGTCACTTACCACATTTTAATGTAATGTTTAATGTCTTAAGCTCTTTATACATTAAAATGCCATATTTGCCTGGTACATGAGATGATAAGCTCCAGACCCCAAGCCCCACTGTAAACCTGATCAGGATATAAAGTGACTAAAGAAAATCCGTGGATTGTAAAGTAGATTGGAAGTCAAACAAGTGAAGTTTTGATCATTAAGTTTGTTTACTACAACATGACTGATAAACGCAGCCATGCTCTTCAGGTGTGTGGTGATTCTCCTCTTCAGTTCAGTTTCAGTAACATGAAAAGCGTAAAACAGGTAACTTTCCTAAGTGAAGCAACACCTAATCCTCATTTACATGTTCAACATTTGGAACCAGTAGGACTCCAACGGTGACTTAAAAAGAGATCTTTATTTATGGTGCCGTTGCATTTTTAGTTTCTATTCTGTCTCTATAGCCTTGTTCATCAGGGTCTTACATTTTGTTGTGACTTCCCTGTAATTTTTGGAAGTTTTATTTTTGTGAAGTTTTTCAGCCCCTATCTTTAACAACTGGTATTAAAAATGATCAAATAAAGGCTTGCAGAGATAAAATTAAGACAGTTTTTAAATTTGTAGTCGTAATGAAATTATTTCCCAGTATACAGTAACAGTGCTGTGTTGCTGAAGGACATGAATTTTATAATAATAGCTCTGAAATTTTTCCCACAGTTGTTTGGAAAACATATTTTTTTCAGATAGACTGAAACTGTGCACCTGTAAGATTTTCTTCATACTTTGTCACATGACGACATGATCAGCCTGAGCAGGTATCTGCCGTGACAGAAACTGGAAAGCGTTTGATGGTTGCTGTGAGTCACGGCCTGCTGCATGGGTGAGTCACACCCTCAAGTCTCGTCACTGGCAATTCATTTGAGAAGCTTTCCCAGAATTCATACACCGTGAATGTTTTTGGCCTTTTTTTTTTTTTTCTTTTACAAGTCTCCAAGAGACTCTCCAAGAAACACCTGAGGGCTGGTGTGTTTTAATACACATTCATAATAAAGGGGTACACCTGCCATGACTGGACTTTCTTTCCTGAAATGTCAGATTTTTCATGTAAGCACAACCGAGAGTTTATTAATCATACGCTTTATCTGAACACATCTTTGTCTGTGTTTGTCAAACATTCTGCCAGAAAAATTGATAAAAACTCAGAAGCATGTCCTGATTCCGTAGGACAGACGTTAATTTTCAGCAACAAGGGAGCGTAGACTCATCAGAAGACAAACATTCAATACTCAAACGGTTAAGTCCTGCTTCTCATTTTATTCCAACCTCTTTAACTCCTTCAGCGGATGGTTGAATCTGGTTGACTTAGAGGCGTAAGTCATACATGTCAGCTGAGCTATACATCTGCTGTGAAACCATGAGACCTGCAAAGTTCCAAGACATTACAAGCTGAAGCAGCTGCATCAACACTGGTAACATCTTTGAACAGTCGCAGACTGTAGTCGACCCAGAGTTGAACACAGCTACATAATAATATGAGCAATAATGTTTCATTTTCCTATCTCTATCTTTGGAAAAGCGTAACACTGCGTCTTTTTCTGTCACCCTCACTTCACTGAGGACCTTTCTGTTGGCAGTACCTGAAGAGCATGGACTGCTGGGGTGAGATCAGGGGACCGATTTGGTCATAGGGGAATATTTCATTTTTAAAACTCTTGGCTTGCTTTTACGGTGTGTTGAAATTCATGTCCATCAGGACATGAAGCTCTTGTCCCATCAGTTTTGTAGCATTTGGCTGATTGTGAGCAGAGAGTTCAGACAATACCTCTTAGAATGAATTTTCTACTGCTGTCACCGTCAACAAACCCCAGAGAACAGCAACCCAGACCCGTACCACAACACCACCACCAGCATGTTACACTCGATGTGGTCTGCTTTGAGTTGCTTCTTCCTACTTTTCTCTTCCCATCATTCTGATACAAGTTTATCTTGATTTCATCTGTCCAAAGTATCTGATTTACAAAATTGCACATTTGCTGGTATAATTTGTAAGGTATGTGCTCTGATCCAAAAGGATAGTGTTGAAAGTGTTAGAAGGTTAATAGTGTTTTAACGCTTTTTTTCCTGAGCTGATGTTTCTGATGTTTAACAGGTAGAGTTATGGTGAGAAAGGTTGAATTGCAGTTTTCTCAGTCAAGCTGCTGTTTTACATTTAATTGTGTTTTCTGGACTTGTTTTATATATGGCTCCAGTGAAGTTTTACAGGAAAAATTGTCTTCTACACAAAATTCAGCATGGGTTTAAGCAGAATATAAGAGCATATATAGAGCACCGGCCCCACTGAACCAGAACAGAAACTACTCAAGATCTTACCAGTCCGACCAGCTAAAACATAGCGGTGAGCACTGTGACTACTCAAAATCAGCTTACCAGCAATATTTAACAGTTAAAACATTCAAAACCCCTCTGAACCAGCGAAACAGACCAGCCTGGTCAGGCCGGTTGACCAGCTTGATCAGTCATCAGTTGCAGAAACAACAACCTGTCCCTGAACACGACAAAGACAATGGAGTTAATCATTCCTTTCAGGAAAGAAGAAAAAACAGACTTTCAACCTTAGAACATTAGTGGGGACAGTGTAAAGACGCCACAGACCCACATTGAGAAAGACCTGGCCTGGGCTGTGAATACCACTGAACTTCTCCAGATGGGGTTTTTCCAGCGCTCCGCCATAGAGAGCATCCTCAGCTCCTGCCTCTGGATGTGGTTTTCCAACTGCCCTGTGGCTCACAAGAACGAGCTTTGGAGAGTCGGCAGGACTTCTGAGGAAACCAGCGGGTGCCACCTCCTGATCCTGGAGGACCTTCACATCTCCTGCTGCCTCAAAAAACCCCGTAATATGTTTAAGGACACATCCCACTACCACATTTGAACCACTGTCATTAGGCCGATGGATCAGCGGCATCTCATTTGATCAAAATAATGAGACTAGGCATGCCTAAGACTTTTACACCCTACTGTCGATGCACCACTTAGTTTCTTGATTTGCTCTTTTGGATCATATTTGATCCTTCCTGGCTTACCAAGCCTGGATCATGTGACCATTACTGGACGATAACACATGAGTGGTTCTTTAGTGATGGCGTAAGCAACATGTTTTTCCTGTTAAACGTCTCCTATAGCAGCTGTGATCCCTTTTATTCTTAACCATTTATATTCTCTCACTTCCACAAGATTTCATAAATATGATGGTTTCTGTTGTTGTTATAAATGACGTGCTGATAAGTAATCTGTGTAAATGTATGTTGTTTCTGAGGACTGTTGCATTCCTGAGGCAGTTATGAATGTGAACCACACTTTACAGTTGTATAATAATACCCTTAAAACATTCCACATAGTTGTTTTGAAAACTCTTTTTTTTTCTGGACACACTGAAAGACTTTACCTGGATTTTCTTCCTAATTTGTGACACAACTAGATCAGAATTTAAGTTGGATTGTGTCATCTGTCCTATTATGTGAACATAGTGTTTCTTCCTCTTGTTGTCAGCTGTCAAAGTCTAAGCTTGTATTCAAATTCCGTACAAGTTCTTACATGCTTAGGAGGAAAGTCTGGATGACATGGGGCTGCAATGCATTTAATCTGGATCTGGGTGTTTTTTTTTAATTCTGTACATTATCTAGTGTATTTCATCTACTTGATTTTTGAGGCTTTTATACATTGAACTTCATTTGATGCACTTGACCATTTGGCTGTGTGTCTATTAATACATTTTTCTGTGATGAAACCCACTCAGAAAGATGGTTTTATTTCCATTCCTTGTTATGTTCTATTTCCTTAAATTGCTTTTTATTAATCCCAGTAGACACCCAGGCAGTTCTTCATACCACCACTCTCTCAAACATGCCTTTTTCATGTTTGAGAGAGGGTCATACTTGGTTAATCATGACTTGATGGGCTCTGCTCAGTGGCATGGTGATAAAGACTGAGTTCATTGATGACATTTGGATGACTTATAAAAGAATGTGTTGACTTTTTATTTTGTTCGAGTAGTTGGACTCTGGAGATTGATGGTGTTGTGGTGGGCTTGGCTTATTTCTATGTCTCCTCTGTAAATTTGTATAAAATGCAGAGGGGCCTTATCTTGCTTGATAAACTGTGACCACTGTAAAGATAATAAAAGATGTCATTTGTTGCAGGGCCATTAGGGACTGGATCCAAAGTTGAGCCACTCTCCATAGACCCTCAGTTTATACAAAGGAATACATCTATTTCTTATGTGATTGACAGTTGGTTCAGCCTATTCTCGCCGTTATTACATCCTCATCTGTAATCATCACGTTACAGCGTTTAGTGAAACAATCAGTAATCCAGTCTGCCTGGCGGCTAGTCTGTTCACTGCTCACCTGCTTCCCAGCTCTTCTACTCGACAACCCAGCCTCAACCCCTCACCAGACACGGATTACGATCTGTCCCAGCTCCTCTGTCCTCTTGATACTCTGACCTCAATAAATCCATTCATTCCTCACCCACTCTGTCCCCTGTGTCCCCACTGGGTTATGCTTCCCACCTCCTCCTTAACATATTTACAGCCTGGTCCAAAAACACAGTTTGGTTTTGGTTTTCATGACAATAGCAATCCATTAATGAGTTTAGGTTCAGGTGAAATTATAGAAAACCACAAACTGATATATAACTAGGCTCAAAGTTGACCAAAAATCTATTTATTGATAGTACTTCTGGCAGTCCTGGTTTCAACACTGGTGGGTGAAGATTTTTGTTCAGATTTTGTTTCAGTTGTAACATCTTTAATGAAGATGGACTGACAGATTCACTCAAAATACATGTAACATTAGCTAGTATGATCTGAAATGTGCCGTAATAGCTCACCTGTGGTAACTGAAGTAAGGTGCTGTTCCTGTTGAATTCTGGGATATTTGCTCTCACCATTTTGGGGTTAACAGGTAGAAGAGAGTCCGCTCCAGTCAAGAAAATTCTCCATGGTGTTCAAAGTCATTTCAAATGTTTCATTGTACATGAGGAAAATTACACTCAAAAGGGAAAAGCTATGTCAGAAATATCAGGGGTTCACATACCAATGAACAGGCATGTGGGTGTAGCGGTCCACAGAAACAAATGGGACTGAGCCATTATTATTTTTGTTATTATTATTATTATTATTAGCAATAGAATTCCTGATTCAAATTTTCTAAAAGTTTGGTGTTTTCATGCTCTGTGTTAGGTTCACTGGTAATCTGAAGTACGTGAAAAATCTCCATGTTGAAATGTAATTTGATGACAAATGATTTTTCACTTCTGGTGATGATGCTTTCTGGACACCTCCCTGTTGAGGTTTTCTAGGTATGTCCCACTGGTAGGAGGCTCCAGGGAAGACTCATTGGAAGGACTACATCTCTCAACTGGCCTGGGAACACCTTGGGATCTCCCCAGATGAGGTGGATGAAGTGGCTGGGGAGAAGGAAGTCTGGGCTTCCCTGCTTAAGCTGCTGCCCCTGCAACCTGACCTCAGACAAGTGGAAGAAAATGGATGGATGGATGGATGGATGGATGGATGGATGGATGGATGGATGGATGGATGGATGGATGGATGGATGATTTTTCACTTCACCTTTGAGGGTTTTTTAATATAATTCTGACTCATGCAGAAGGTCAACCAAATTGATCAACTTAAAGGCTAGTAACCAAAGGGTCCATTAAGAGAAGACAAGCCCAGACGCCTTACAGTCGAGGTGTAATGGGTCATTTCAGTTTTGGCATCATAAGGAAAAATCTACATATCAGACATCTGACTTTGAAACTGGCTAACGAGTATATTTCACAGTTTAAATCTAGTTGTGTAAAGCAGAAGTAGTTGGTGACTCAGAAATAAAAAGTATTACATTTTAACACTTTCAAAGAAAGTCTCCAAATGTGCGTGAATTGTCTGAATGCATGTAATACAAATATTTCTTGAAGGATTGAAATCCTTCGCTGAATGACAGTTAATGTTTTTTTCTTTTGTCTGTGTACAGTGAAGAGGACAAACGAATGCCTTAGGGACTGGAACATTTATTGTGCATGAGCTGATACATAACCAGGAGAATATGGGTGTTCCCCTTCCCAGAGGTTTAAGATGTCAGGGCAATGCATGGTACGGTGCGGTGGACCATTGTCCTAAGCGGAGTGAAGGGGAATCAAGACGGCAGAAGGAACTCTTTATGGAAAGAGACTCATCTCTGTGGAGGAAGACGTGGACAGGAAAGGTCTAGAGGACACCAACGGCACCATGAGATGGGGGAATATGAGGTGAATAAAAATCTCTTCTGCTGTTTTCTTTTGTTTCTGTTTCTTCGTCCAAGCTGCATCAACAGCGGTCAGATTGTAGCAACGTGTTTAAGTCACTTTATCATTAATCCAAGTCATGCAGCCCTGAAGCCAAGTTTAGTATTTTTTTTATAGTGATGCAGACATTTTTTTCCTTTAGATGATCAGTTTTTATAAAACATCAGTTCGATACAAAGATGAGTGATTCCTCAATGACTGGATCATCTCTAGATATATCAGTTAAACATTTGACTAACTATTTTCTTGTTATTTGAAATAATTTCTGTATTTATTTCACCTGTTTATTTCTTGTTTATTTTGTAAATTGTTTGTTATTAGTTGTTAAATAATTTCCTCATGTCATTTGGAGCGAAGGCCGCGCCAACGTGGCAGCAGGTTGTTTACATTCAGATCAGAGTTGAATATCTAAAAGACAATCACAGCTTTTGATGAATAATCACAGAGTTACATCGGCTTCAGCTTCAGCTTCAGCTGTTATGAAACAATACAAGCCCAAAGGCTGGAAAATACGAGGAAGAAGGAGAAATGAATGAATGAAGTACACAATGCAAGGGACATTAAAAGAGTCGCTTAGCATTATGGTCTTTGTGCTTTCTTGAGTCGAGACGTTTGAATCCTTCCACTCCCACTGCCCTGAGTCAAATGTGGCCATTCGAGTTTCTTAGAAACCACAGATGCGTTTAATCACAACACCACCAAAACAGTCTGTGACACTCCCACATTATCTCACAGAGACACATTGTGAGGAAGGTCCAGGGATTTGAGGCTTTATTTGACTCCGGATCCTGGTCTTCTTCTAACTCTAGCCAAGTCCTCACTGTGCCTAAAGCTGGAACCTCACCTACCAGTAAATGAGAGTAAGAATTTTAAAGTAAGAGTACCACACACAGGAGGAACAATCGACTGTGACACAGGTGTTTTAGCCTTGTGGTTCGTCTTAACTCCAAATATAGACATATTTGGTGGCTTATGAAGTACAAATTTGAACAGGACAAATGTTTTGATATAAAAAAATTGTATATAGTCTAACTTTTAGACTTTGAGCCGAGTCCTTGAGTAATTCAGTTAGAACCGCAGTAGGACTCTTGAGCGAGAGTGTATCAGGTCAGATGTTTTCCAGTGCTGTCAAGAATGAACAGAGTGTGTGATAACAGGCAAACAAAATACTTTATGTTTGAATCTATGCTCAGAACCAAAGTTTAAAAGCTACAGTTTCTGCTTTTACGGTACGATTTATTGCAGATTGTATGTTGGGATGCTGATGTGTTTTTAAGTGTTTGGATCCAACTAAACTCTGATATGTCAACAATTTGTCTATTTGTTTTCATATAATTAAACCTTTGATGCCTGATATATGAACTAATACACAGAAAATTACATATATATATATGTGTGTGTGTGTAAATATAATTTGCAGTGTTTATTATATATTGAAATAAAAAACTCCCAGTTCTGTTTTAAAAATAATTATTTTTTATCTCTATAAATAAACTGTGTAATTTGATTTATTTTTCTATTTATTGTAATTGGTTTTTAGACATTTTAATATTGCACACATCTAGTTTTTAAGTGTTTTGATTCTGAGGGGAATGCAGAGGTCTCAGAAAGGTATAAATCAAATATGCAACATCAGGCTTCAAGGGTTTTTTTAACTACATAATTAAGTTAAAAATTAATATATTGTGTGTCAATAAGGCAGGTTCAGAAAAGTACCTTTGTGAGAAGAGGTGTAACTGTTTTCCTGTTTCAAGTCTATGTTAAGTTAACCATTTACTGGCTTTAGGCTCACATTTGTCTGACAGTCACACATGTGACAACAATTATTTTAAATTAAATTTACTGCAAAAAAAAACAAAAACAAAAACAAAACAAAACATGTAGATTCACACTCAGGTAATAAAGAAAGAAATAAAGTGCTATTTAAGGAAAGTGGTGTTGGATGGAGTCCCAAAGCCACTCTTTGTTGCAGTACCACCTCTGACCTCATGGGTGCACGTGGCTCCCTTGTGTTGAAAAACGAGTCACTGTCGATACCAAAGATAAGTAGGGACTCCCATACAGGCAATGGTCATGCCACTTTATTCTGCTAGAACTGTACTTGTTTGAGTCTTGTGTCTGACACGTGAACTTTATATGATGTGCCGCCCTCATGTGGATAAAAGTGACATTCCTGTATAAAGTAGCTTTTAAAAGCTGTAAATACATTAACAGAAACACTTCCTGACAGCATGAAC
>JAOWBL010005618.1:0-10075 GCA_028564865.1 Zenarchopterus dispar
TCCATCCATCCATCCATCCATCCATCCATCCATCCATCCATCCATCCATCCATCCATCCATCCATCCATCTTCTGCTAATCCAAATTTGGGTCATGGAGGCAGCAGCCTAAGCAGGGAGGCCCAGACTTCCTACTCCCTGGCCACCTCCTCCAGCTCTTCCAGGGGACTAGCAAGACATTCCCAGTCCAGCAGATAGATAAAATCTCTCCAGGCTGTTGTGGGTCTGCCACAGGGCCTTCTCCTGCTTGGACTTAGTGAAACATATCACGGTGGAGGTGTCCAGAGGGCATCCTCACCAGATGCCCAAACCACCTCAGCTTGATACTCTTGATGTGGAGGAGCAGAAACTCTAATCCGAGTCCCTCCTGGATGACTGAACTTCTCACCCTATCTCTAAGGGAGAGTCCAGCCACCCTGCGGAGGAAACCCATTTCAGCTGCTTGCATCCACAGTCTCATTCTTTCGGTCATTGAAAATGCTTGTATGACATGTTTATCTTAATACTTCAGCTGCTGGCCTGTTGGCCTGAATCCAAATCTCTAGAGGCACTTTTTGCTCCTGTTTCCTCTTTTGAAAAGACATCGTAGACTGTAATCACCCAAATTTCATATTACATGTAAAAAAAATCACTTTGTGACAACAGCTACACAAACCAGACATTAAGGTCCATTTTTTAAAAGGTTTGAATAGTAGAAAAATATAATCTTATAATATTAAATAAAGCAACTTCTATCAGCTGGCCTGGATCCATAATTAAAAAACATGTCTCTACCAGTCAAACATTTGGACACACTTTCTATGATGTCATTGCTGTTTTACTGTAGGTAGGTTATTCAGGTTAAGCTAGGTTAGTTTAGGCTGGCTGATGTGGGTTAGCATTCAAACTGACTTGGAGATGAGTAAAGACCTTATGAACAGCTGGGTGAGTGTTGTACTAGAATGTATAGGATTGGCTTGACATATATGATCTATAGCATCTAGCTTCTTCCACTGTAAATTCTTTCTTGGTGCTTGTCAGACACCCTAACCGACCTCCCCTGAGCAAATATTAAAAGACAATAGCTAGAAGAAAAGAAAATCATATCGTTAAACCTCTGATCACACTTATGTCTCAAGTTTAGACTTCCTCGAGTCAACTGTAACTGTGAACATAATGCTGTCTTATAAAACTGCATGTTGACAACTCAAGGTTTGTCCTTTGTCATATAATTAGAGACACATACTGCACTCATATTGAGTCCGGCTCCTGGAGTCCTGTGTCATTGATAGAATATTACTTACGGTGTTACTGAAGAAGTTCAGATTACTTTGTGTGTGGTTCTCTTTGTGTATGTGTGTGTGTGTGTGCATGTGTGTTGCTGTGTGATTCTTGTTTTCATAAGATGATAGTGGGGGCAGCTGATGTTTCATTCTTGCATTCTAATGACCACCTGCCCTGATGTTAACTGTCTTAATATTCTTCTGACTCTGGTTCTGAAACAGAAACAGAACTGTGCTGTGTTTTACTTTCTTATTTTCTTTATTTTGTATTTAGTAGTTCTGTGTTTTTTCCTCTCCTGAGGTTTTGTCCGATAGTAAGTGTAGTTAGTACCAATACGTCTTTTATTGGCTTCTCAACTTTTGGGGCTTGATGTTTGGCTGCTAGTGACCAACGTAAACTATGCTGTTTTGGTTTCCTCCTTGGCGTCTATCTTGTGGGTATTTTATGAGTACTAAACATACCAGCATACTTTTCTTTTGTGGTTTAACAAGTAATTATCCATTTCTTATTCATTATTGACATTCATCATTGGTTGTTCATTATGCATGACATCCATTATGACATCCATTAATCTTTATATGTCAGTTGGTGTTGCATGTGGATATTCTTTCAGGTTTCAGAAAAAAAAGTGGAGAATTGTGATGGAAAATTTTCAGTCACTGTGAGTTCACTATGAGTACACTCGGTTCAGACCAGTACTGCCTCTGTACAGTTTGGATTTATCTGCCCTACACAGCTGCAGAGATTTTGTTTTGAGAACTGCATGTTATTTTGTCTAAAGAGCAGCCAGCTCTACTTTGCAAAATTGGTGTACTTGACACTCACTGTTTCACTCCAGCATTTAAACTTAAGATGTGCATTTTGACCCTTTTGCATGCAAAAGATAATTAACTTGTTCACTAATTGGAGCAACCATGTCAGGTTTGTTTTAAGAATGCTATTATATTATTTCAGTATTATTCAGGTATTGCAGTCACCTAGTCATTAAGATGTGTTTATACAGAGGTATCAGATACTTTTTCCTACAACACTTTCCCAGTCAAATGAATGGCAAGTTGTGTTGAAACTTTGGCAGTGTACTGCTCATGACTTAGAAGATCTGCATCTCACACACATATATGCTGTAAGCAATAAGGATGGGTCTCCAGTTCCAGTTATTATGGTACCAGTATTGCAAATCTGTCTCTCTTCAAATTTATATTGCACATCTTTTGAAGGGAGGTTTCTAGTAACTGATTTTATATAGTTTTATTTCAATCTTGTACAGGTTACCTTTTGCATCTGGAATTATGCAAACTCTTAGTTTGTGCAACTCTTGGTTTCTCCTGTTTTGTGCAATTAATTGTTTGCAATTATTTACAAAAAAAAAAGCACGGTGTCATCTGTTAGATTGCCTTTACCAGTGCAGTGTGGTGGTGCCCCACTCCATGTGCCATCCTCCTGGCAGTAGCGAGTAGCGTTGCCCACTAGCACTCCACCAGGCAGGCAGGAATACTGCAGTAGAGAGCCATAAGTCCAGCTGTGGGTTCCAGACACCACTGTGTTAGGTGGTACACTGGGGTCACCGCAGGAAGTAGCTGTAGAGATGGTGAGAGATTGGCAGAGAAAGAGAGGGAGGTTTAGACATTGTGACTGCAACTACAGACACTGAACTGTATGAGGTGGTGCACCTGGGTCCCTGCAGGACGAGAGAGACAAGAGGAATGGGGGTTGACAGCAAGGCCAAGTGAGAAATTAACTCAGGTTTTTGTTGATTCTGTGTTAATGTTTGTGTCAGAGGACAAAAACAGCTAACACAGAGAGAAAGAAGGGTAGATAGGACAGGATCTCTTGATGAAAGCCACTGAATTTCATTTAGCAGCAAACCCCCAATATAATTGTGTGCAATGCACCTATTATTGGATGTGAGTTTACAGTGGCTTTTTGAATTTTACAATAGGACAGAAATAATTAAACTTGCTTCTGCTTACACTGAATTGAGTCATACCAGTGAAGCTCATCATTATTGAGTTTAACTGAATTGCCTGGGAGTGAGTGAAAACTAATAATGCATCTAAAATCAAATAAACTTTGGAAACAAGTATAGAAAGTGGGAGAAATCAGTCCACAGAGAAGAAGAAGAAAAAGACATCTGTGGAAAAATATACACATCTTTTTCTCAAAAATTCAGTATTGAGAAATGTATGTTCTATGGGGCACATGCCTCTGGAAGACACAGATATGAAGCTCCTCTGAGTTTTATATTTCTGGCAAATGACTAGTCCTTCAGTATCTCCTCTTACCCCCTCCACCCACCACCCCCACACACACCCCTCACACACACACATACACACACACCCGCCCCCCACCCCAAATTGTATTAGTCCATTCTCTCCTTGCCCTTCAGTCATTACCCCTTTCCTCTCAATTTTGCGATAAGGCCTTGTTTCTCAAATGTAATGTTTGATCGACAGACTCAAGTGCATCACCTGAGTGTGTTCTTTCTTCCCTTTCTGTCTGATGCCTCTCTGTTAATGTGTCCTCCTTCTCCCCTTCTGTTCACCTCTTTGCGTTTTTCCCTTGATCTATGAATTAGTATCCTTCTATCTATCGCTGTCTAGTTTAATCTCTGTTTCTAGCTTTCTGACCAAAACATCTATTCCCTTAAGAGAGGTGTGCTTACTTTTTCTGATCAAACACACATGGACAAAGCGTTACACAAACCTTTAAGCTTTATTCTTTCATTTTTTTTTGTGATTACTTCCCTTACATTTTCTAACTTGAACCTTCATCTTTTCTTTCAGCTTCTTATTCACTCCTCAGCCTCATCTTGTTGGCTCTTCTATTTCACTCTTCATATCCTTTTTTTAACAACAAACAAAAATAGTGAAAACTAAATTGTAATCCCCTAGTCTGTAATCACATTTTTGGCAAGATGTTTCTGTAAATTACAAAATTATTGGATAAATATTTTTCATTAACCTTGTCTTACCAGGGATGTGCATCCAACTCACACAACATTGAATTAAATATGTGAGGACACTAATTATGGACCTGAGTCTTTGTGGGTGTTACTGCCTGTTGTCATTCTTTTAGTTATGTCATTATTTAAAAACTGACCTTGCTGATTTTTGTGTGTGACATCATATTGTTATCTATAAATATCTTTTCTGTCTCATGGAACAGTCGTTATATGTGTTGGTGTATCTATCCTGTTCTCTCATTTTCCAAGAGATCAGATATATCGCTATGCAATCCTTAACATCCTCCAGCAGGAGGTTTTTTCCTTGAAAAAGAGAGATGTTCTTGTCCATTACCAACCACTTCCCTGTGTATGCCCAGGAAACTGCACTGAGACCAAGTGAAAATTTTATCTGTTGGTTTTCACAGTGAGATAACATTTTACAAATTGGCACCATCACAATTAGGACTGGCAACCTGTCCAGGATGTACAGCTGCTTTTTGCCAGAAAAGACCTGGGATAGGCTCCAGCAGATCCATGTGACCCTGAGTCAGAATAAGCGGCTACAGATAATGGATGAATGAATGGATACATCTTTACAATTATAATGAAATGAACACAATTGGCTCATAAAAGGGTTGTAGGAATTAGCATCTAATTTGAATATAACTGGATAATGATTGGACTAAGGTGATCTAAATTTATTTGGAATTGTGCTAAACTTATTTGCTTTCTGTGTAAAAATGCATCTGATAGTACATTTGTTGTGAATTGCCAATTTAAAAGTAAACTCAACTAAATTAAACTTTAGACTTTGTTAGGGCATTGGAATATTATGTGGTAATGATGCTTAATGCAAATTATGATATAATTCAGGTTTTAAAAATACTTTGAAAATATAATGACATTTTAGCAAATAGTTTTCTCGATTTCTATACATCATTTCAAGGTAAATATTCACGAGTTACTTATGACACTCACAGTTTGATGTAATGTTAATTTATCAAGTTAACTGATGTTTTTAATTCCTCTGCTGTTTAATGTTTCTGACAGGTTATGCTATTGTTTTTATGTTTCATTAATGAGGGCATTAAGAACAACGTATCATTATAATAAACCTGACATAATTGGCTAAGTAAGGAATGACAACAGTCATAAATTTTTTAAAGTCCTGTTTATGTTCATAACTGGTGTTATGCACAACTACTCAAATAGTCCTGACATAATGTTGTTATCTCCACCTTTGTTGTCACTCTTTCTCTCAAATGAATACTATGAATAAACTATTTTTGTAGCACTTTTCTAAACAATGATACAAAGTGCTTAACAAAGCAGCAAATTTAATTCAGTTCGCTTAAAAGGCACCCAAAAATAGAATTAAACTTCAAATTAGTTCAATTAATTTAAAGCCAATAAAAATAACAACAATAATAATTGCCTGGCAAAGGAAATCAACAGATTGCATCAAAGCTATGATTCAATCTCCCATGCTGAGCAAGCACCAGGCGACCGTCGAAAGGAAAACTTCCTTCTAACAGAAGAAATTGCTGGCAGAACCAAACTCTAGGAAGGGGAACTATCTGCCTCGAATGGTTGGGGGAAAGAATAAAGTTGGAGTGGAGGACTCCAACTGTTTTAATATATTCATCAGAGAATACCAAAGGACTTCCTAAAAGGAAAGTTATAAGAAGAGATTGAAAAGTATAAAGTAATGCTGTGTGCCTGAGTGCAGCAAGTAAACAGTTCCTTAAAGTGGAGGAACTAATGGAAAAAGCCCAATCTCCCTTTGTGGCAAACCGTGATCTGGGGATAGTCAGAAGGGCACTGTTTGTGGATCTCAGATGCTGGGAGGGGACATATCAGGTCAGCAGGTCTGAGATGTATGTTGGTCAAGACCATGTAAGGCTTTGAAGGCTTTCGCATCGATTTTGAAATTGAAATAGAAGCAAGTACAGGGGAGGTGTCCTCAAACTTTTTTGTACCAGTAATGAGTCTAACTACAGAATTTTGAATTATCTGAAGGCAATGGAGGAACACTGACTGATACTTGAATACAATGAATCACAGTAGTCCAAGCAAGAGTATACAAAAGCACGCATAACTTGTATAATGAATTTTAAAGCATCATTGTCGGTTCATACCTAGGCAACGAGGGACTGGTCTGTCCCACAGTCCATCATGTTGGCATGTGAGGAGTGCAGAACCCAGAAGGAAGAAGCCTCTTTTGCAGTGGACTGTAACAGTAACACCATAGCTGAAGACTTCTGGGTAACGTAGACCAGACTGACGGACGCCATTCTCCACGTGCCCAGGGTCAGAACAGTTCACCACTGTGTAAGAGAACACAATATCTTTTTAAAATTTTTCTTTTCTTTTATTTATTTATTTTTTTACATTTTCAAATTAAGAAATATTTCCTCACTTCTATAATGTTTGAAACATGTTTAGGAAAAAGGTTTACTAAGACTAAAAATTCAAAAATAAATCTTGCTCTACAGTAAAAGTTCTGGTCAAGTTCGGTTTTCCTTTGCTCAATTTTGAGATTCCCTCTTGGGCTTTTTTTTTCCTTTTATACTTTTCAAGTGAAAGTTGTCCTGCTTAAAGGATTTCTGATGGTAATTCTGGTACTTTTCAACATCTGTTATAATGAGAAATCATGACAGCAGGAAAGCTGTTTACATATGGGAGTAGCTGAGATTTCCAAAGCTCACATGATACTTAGAATTAGCGCTACTGCCCCAAATCCAGATAGGTTAAAGAGGAGATGTGAAAGAGATAGGGCAGGTGTAAGACGAAAAATAGGAGGAGGAAGTTTATATTATTCCTTCTCTCGGCTGTTATGGGGAATGAAAGATCATCATATGGAAAAGCTTGGAAAAGTGATTCAAATAAAGGTAAACTGTCAGGAATCAAATGCTACGTGTCTCATTAACGCTCAAGTTCAGAATACATGCTGGACTCCAATGCCTCTCTACCTGCCTCTCACACTGTACAGAGATAAAGAGACCACAAACAGAGCAGCAAGACTAAAAGGAGGAGGGATAGTTGAGGGATACTAGATTTTGTCACCCTCTTAAATAACAGCCTAAGTCATGTTTTTCTCAGGTTTAAAAAAACAAACAAAAACAAAACAAAAACAACCAAACCAAATATTTGGTTTAGGTTTTTCTGTTTTCTAGAAAAACTTCAGAAAAATACGACATAGGCTATTATTTTAGGAGGGTGAAGATTTGTTAATGTGAAAGCATCTTTGCAGCCAGAACCTAAACTGCTGGCAGAGTTTCTCTCTCCTGAGTCTACAGAGTCTTCAGCCTACTGAGAGTTCACCAGTGTTACTTGCTGATTATGCATGTGACATCATCAGCTCGGTTGTTATCTTGGGTCAAAAGCACAATGAAAGGAAAATGAACAACTCTGAATAAATAATGGAGTTAAACCTTCACAGAATAACCCTCAGATAACAGCATGGGGTGGGATTGTAAGTAATTAATCAAATTCTACAAATTCAGATTGCTCCTATTGGTCTTTTCTGGGGATCTTGAGTTTCTCTTTCATCATACCCTGTTCAGTTTTGTGAAGTTCTTTCTTCTCTAGTAACTCTGTTACGCTTTGTGTTTTTTGGGTGATGCAAGTCCAACAGGAGTAGAGTGTGATTTTCTTGATGTCACAGGGGAGACTGACATTCACTCAAATCCAAGTCTTTGGAGGAGATGGCTGTGTGTGAGTGGGTTTGTCTATGTGTATGTGTTTCAAAAGCCTGTGGGACCTGAGAAAGTCTCAGTCCTGTAATTGACAGCTGCTGCAAAAAAAGGATGGAAGGAGGGAAAAAAGGAGGGTGTTGAAAACAGAAGATGAGGAAAGATAAAGAAGGAAAATAAGGCATGAATCGCCAAGACAAGAAACCTATGCTAGCATCTACTTGGCATTAACTGTGCTATAGTATTTCCTAACTCTTACACTACATGTTTAGCAGAGAATAAGAACATGTCTTTTGGCATTAACTCAGATGTGTGTGTGCATGGAGGAATTTGTTCACTTATCTAGTGACACTTATATACTCTACGCACTGTGGCTCCATACAGCTCACTGGTGTAAGAATGTGTTTTCTGGCTGATTTTCAGAACACTCACTGCAGTTAAAGTAAACATAACCAGCAAAACTTAGTACATCCACAAATTCCAGGGTTTAAAAGGAAATAGCTGTCAGAGAACATGACCCAACAGCGACAACAATTAGTGAATTTGAATTAGAGAATTAGTGTTCATGAATCTCTGCGTCTTGTACATGAGTGGGAGAAGAATGGAATGGAAGATTGACAGGCGGATTAGTGTGGCTTCTGCAGAAATGTGAATTCTGTAGAGGGCTGCGGCTAAAGGCAGAGCTCTCTGTTTGCCTGCTGATCTATGTTCCTATCCTCACCTATGCCCACAAACTGTGGGAAGTGACAGAAAGAATGAGACTGCAGATACTAGTGGCTGGAAATTAGTTTCTTCTGCAGGGTGTCTGGGAGAGCAAAAGGTGGTCACCAGAGGAGAAAGAGGTCTGGGTCTATGCTTAGGATGCTGACCTCTCAAACCAACACCCGGATAAGTGGAGGTTGAAGGATAAATTGATTGCCCTCATTATATTTGGTTATTATTGTACTGAGAAAATTCAAAGATGAGTCAACAGTTTGAAACAAATGGAAAGAAAACAACAACATAAACAACCCACATGATCTAATTTTGCATAATCTGAAGAACTGATTCCAAAGAATATAGCATTTACTCAGATGTGCATGCACATTACTCTGTAACTCTACACAGCTGTGATTGTGACCTTTGCAGACAGGTAGGGGGCTGCTCCACTGTCCGTTGAGTCGGCATTGAGCACGAGCACTTCCACTCAGGATGTAACCTCTGTTGCAGGTGAAGTTAACAACATCGTTGAGGTTAAACTCGCTACCATTGGTCCGACCATTGGCTGGGTTGCCTGGGTGACCACATGTGATAGCTAAAGAAGCCAAAATAGATTGTGAGAGAAGCATGATTAGAATTTTAGGCAATATGTGTAGCATATGTAGGGTTTATTTTCTATTTAAGAAAGAAGGTTTCTGGGGTTTTTTTTCATTTAGGAAAATGTATAGGTTTTCATGTTTAATTAGAAACCACAAAGAAAATGCAAGAGTGTGGGTCTCATGTTCACTTACGGACACAAACAGGTGTTGTTCCAGACCAGCGATGGTCTTGTTGGCAGATTCTGACTGATGTGCCGATCAGCCGATATCCTAACATGCACTGGTACACAACTGTGTCACGATAACTGGAGCCATCTCCACTAATGTGGCCATTGACTATTGGATCTGGAGAGTCACAGTGACCAGCTAGAAGAGAGAAAAAGGCAAAATTTCATAGTGTTTTAAAGAATGACAGGATGTCATTCTTGCTCACAGTTCCTGAAACTGATAAATTTCACACATTTCAGTAGATACACTTCTCAATGTTTGACTCATGAACTTTAGACCTACACATGCATTAATCACACATGGGCATGAGGTTTGTTAAGAGTCTTGTTTCCTTTATGATCTTTAAGGGGGCTTAAATTGTAATGCTGCTTCAAAATTTCGTAAAATTTGAGCAGAATGTACTCAGAAAACTTTCAGAAACGGAGACTATTCACCTTTGTTTCAAAGTCAGTCTCTCCCTCAAAGTTTCTGTGCTTCATGAAGTTGCTGACCAAAGCCAAGTATATTATAAATGATTATATACAATGGTACAAGTACAGCATTTTTCTGTATTTGACATGCCTGACAAATCTAAGAATATGATGTTTTACAATATAATTGTTTGACACTTGGATTGTGAAACTTCACATTCTAAATTTAAGCCCCCTT
>JAOWBL010005620.1:0-10074 GCA_028564865.1 Zenarchopterus dispar
AATGCTTTGGTTTAGTTTAGTTTTGTTTGTTTTGCTTTGTTATGGTTTGTTTTGTTGTTGTTGTTGTTGTTGTTGTTGTTTTTGGTCTTTGTTTTCCTCTGCATATGTTTTAGCCCAGGAAAAAAAAAAGAAAAAAAGCAATGTTTTGGGAAATATTAAATCTTGAACCTAATAATCACCATATGCACAGAAACTCTTCTTATATAGTCCCTGTATCATTGTACCACATTGTATTAGGCTCTTAGGCCTCTATGTCAGCTGAGGCATAACACAATAAGAGCTGAGGCAACGGGTATTTGAAAAGATAGCTTTGGAAGCAGTCGGTTTTTAACATTTAAAGGATTTCATAGTGCAATAGGCACCAGGGGGATGGAGGAATTAATCCATGGCCTCTTTCCTAAAGTTAGTGAATGCCCTGAGTGGTGCTGGGAGAAAAGCATATATCCAAGTCTGGTTGAGATGTAATGATCCATGATGCCTTTGTGCTCAGAATCACTATGTTTCTTCTCTTCCCTCTTCATCAACTGTAGCTGTTTTTGCAGAGGGGGAAAAAACTGGCTGCTCTTTACACACCACATCTACCATCGCAGTATACTTTGTTTTCTGTTGGACTTACTGCCAGAAAGCAGCTGCTCATAGATCTTCACAGCTCCACCTTCTTTGTATTTGTCTAATATTCACGCCTCTCTTTGTGCATTGCAGTGTTTTGTGTTTACTGTCAAATGTTTGATCACTTTTAAACACAGAGCTCTTTGGCAGGGATGTGTCATTATCAGTTAAATTTAGTCCACTGAAAACTGATCTCACAGATTCATTGAGTGATTTTTTTTCCAGGTTTATAGTGGAAATGCATGAAGCCTTAGAAAAAGGTACATTTTTTTAACATCCAATATTCATTACAGAAGCATGGTATTCCTTACTACAGTTTTATTATTGTAATGCATACTGTACAACTTTATTCCTTGATTATTTGTCTCATTTGTTTAGTTGTGTGGACTATTGTTTCTTGAGACATTGGGTTCCTTGCAGGTTGTCTATGACATTTATGATGAGCAGAAGCCTTGTACCTAATATCTTTTACCATTTTATAAATGAACTGAGAATACATTTCTATTTCATTTCATGCTGTGTAATTTTATAAATCCAGCCCCACATTTTTTACTTACCCACAAAGCCTTTCTGATTTCTCACCTTTCTTTCAGGAAAATGCCTTCAGTCATCTAGTTATTTTTTTCTATTTCTTTGTCTTCTTTCTATTTCATCTTCTCTTGGAAACTACAAATACTAAGCCCTACCAAAGCATATTTGTTTATTCAAACACAATGCTTACGTTGTTATAAAGTTCCAAATGTGAACTTGATGTCTCAGATTACTCCTTTAAAAAGAGATACAATCTTGAGATGTATTGACACAGTGGATTCAAAAAATTCCTCCAAAGTCAGCAACCTTTTCAAAGCTGAGAGGGTTATGAACACACAACATCCACTGCAGCAGTATATTCTCAGTTTCCCATCTGTCTCTCGCACAAAATATATAGTGACAAAGCATTACCCTTCACCTCCAAATTGTAGAATTATGAGCATAATTTGATTTGAATTCTCAGTGTGGTGTTAGGCTTTGTTTAACTCCGGTGTGTAACAGTCAATAGTCCTACAATAATGATGCACTCCTTCACTAAGTCGCAGAACATGATTTTAGTCTGGTGGAAATTTTAAGCTGACATGGGGCATTTTTTTTAGTTCAAAGAGTTTCTAAAGGCTGCAAAGCCTCCAGATCCTCAAGTGACCTAAATGTTGGAATGAGAAGAAATACCATAGCTGCTGTCCATACGATGATGGTTTTGGTGGAAATTTCTAGTCATCATGTCAGATGATGACAAGACTTTATGTATCAGTTCTTGCTTTTACACAAATGTACTAGTGTAATGGTAGCTTTCTGCAAATCAAATTCAATCTCATTATAGGACAGACCAGTTAAATGCTGGTTATATTCAAACTGCATGGACCAGTAACCTCCTGTATGTTCTATCTGTTCAATAGTTTTGGTCCCACAGGGTGAAGATACGGGGATAACTGTTAAAATGTCTATTATCAAAACTTGATATTAAGTTTGACAGTTACAACAGAAATACACACACTATAAAAGACAGACAAAAAGATGAAACCTCCCAATCCCCGAAACACAAGTCACATAGTGGGGCAAGGAGCCTTTTAATGATCACATTATTTCTGTCAGTGCTTTTCTTGTTTTCATCTGCTTTTTGAATGGGCCAGAATCCCCCTGACTGGGACTTGATAGGAGAGTCCTCCTCCTCTTTTTCATATTGATGTTTCATGTTTGATATAGATTGCTTCTTTTTTTTCTTAAGTTTTTGTGGCCCTAATGGCCTTTATTAACTGTATTCAGACGGGAAATGGTGGCAGACACGCAGTAAAGCGTCACAGACTGGAACTCAAACTTGCACTGGGTCTTCTGCATATAGAGCACCTGCTTATCATGGTGAACTAAACTGCACACATAGATGACTTCTTTTACTCCTCTTTTAAACCATCTATCTTCCATGGCCATCTATTCATTTTTCCACACCCCTTTAATCTAACACAGACTCCCAAGGGTTTTTTGGAAGCCATCCCAGATTACTATGAATGAATGAAAGGGAAGGGTCGCCAGTCCACCAAAGGGCCACATATAGACAAAAAAAAAAAAACAACAAACAGTCACACACTCTCTCCTATGGACAATTTAGAATCATCAATCAACCGAATATACATTTTGAACTGTGGGAGGAAGCTGGAGAAAACCCACACAAGCAAAGGGAGGACATGTAAACCCCACACAGAAGGACCCCTGCAGGGAGTTGAACCAGGAACCTTCTTGCTGTGAGGAATCAGTAATTGTGCTGTCCTCTTCCAGGCCCCAAAATGTGCAAATTCTTGACCTCAAAAACGTGCCCGTATCCTTGAGATGCAGATGGACTGCTGAGTTTTGACCTGATGAGCTGCTCTCCTGTGTTGTCCCATGCATCTAAGGAGTTCTTTATTTTCTCCAAAATAAAAGTTGGCGCATTCCTCTCACCTCTGCATATATGATGCTGCTCAGCTTCTGTTTCGGTGCTTTATCCTTAGGGTGTACCACTTTTTGTCTGGCGGTACTGTAGGGTTTTAAGTGAATTGGTATGTTATGTTTGAAGATCCTTCAGAGTTTTTTCTGCCAAGTATGGGACAACAACATTTGCTCCTTTTTCTTTTCCTATATGTTTTGTGCTGTGCGATATCCTCAGGTTTGAAATTATGCCTTGTCTCATGTGTTTGTGCTCGTTTTCTTTTTACTCTTTCTTTGCGGGAGTTCTGAAGACAGACAGTTTATGTTCCAGAGAGTCGTGTGAATCAAAAAGAAGGTATTGGTATTTGTTTGTGTAGGCTTTTGATAAACTTCAGCGATAAGCCTTTCTTCCTTCTCAATATACACAGCACAGTCCAAAAATGGGAGCTTGTTGTCTTCTACATCTTCGTAGATGAACTTGATGTTGCTGTCCAGAGGACTGATGTGTTCAGCGAAGCCCTCTACTTCTTGGGTTTGATTTTGACCCAGGTGTCTTGGTGTTTTTCCCTTCTCGGAGTTAAATGCTCTGCTTTCCACTTTCTCCATGTAGATGTTGGCAAGTTGGTGACACCAGAGAACCCATGACGTATCCATGTTTCTGTCTATAAAAATGGTCATTGTACTTCAAGTGGGTGACGATGAGGTAGCAGATCCACAGGGTACAGATTCGGTCTGGACTAAATCTGGTCCTGTCTTTTAAGGTTCCACCTTGCTTGTTTTCTGATAGTTTCTACTACCTCAGACATAGGTGTGCAGTTGAAAAACGAAGTGATATCAAATGATACAATGGCTTCACCTAGAGTCTTTCTCAGATGCTGGATTTTTTCTTTTTTTGACAAAGTCTGTTAAGTTCTGTATTTAATGTGGATTGTTTCCAACCAGAGATACCAAGATGGTGGTGAGGCATTTTGATATAGGTGACTGATTTGATGCTGATGATGATGGGTCTGAGTGGAGTCCATAATTTCATGGTGTAGCCTCTACAGTAACAAGCATGGCCAGTTACGCAGGCCTTTTTCTCATAGCCCCCTGTTGAATCTCTCTTCAGTGCCTCATAAGCAGTTCTGTCACTTTATAATGTCATTACTTTGTTGTAATAATCTACTGCACTGAGTACTATTGTGCATTTTCCCTTGTCTCTAAAAACTTCTTTTCCTGGATTGCCAGGTTGGGTGAAAGCGTTTTTGCACCCATAATGACTGCCATTACCGTCATCCTCAATTGTCCTGCTTCTACTCAACTATGTTGTCATTTATTGTTGATTTACTTGTCCTGGTAGCACTTGGGTATTACCTGTGTCAGTTTCTCCTGAAGATGTGCTCTGTCATGGCTGTGGACTACAATGAAAGAGTGAAGAAAGCTTCTGCTTCAGCCATGATATAGCTAAGTTGCAGCAACAAGATAAATTTAGTTGTCTATTTATTGAATTAACTTAGCTGGTCTTGTACTGTATTCTTTTGGCTGGTAGAGGTTGGAGGTGGCTAGTTAAGTGTATGTTTTCTAATTGATAACTCAAGGACTTTATGAGTTTTTATCTATTTATTCATTTAAATGGGAGTTGGTCCCCAAAGAAGTGACAGACATAGCTCTGACTTCAAACCTTCACAAAGGTCTAATAAAATTCTATAGTCACTTAACATGAAACTATAACAATATGTTGCAAACAAATATAGTGCACACATGAACAGCTGTCAAAGCAATTAAAGCAACCATCAGCTGTGTCGTAAAACTCAAATGCTAATTGTTTGTGTGTACCATAACATTAAAACAAGGTGTAAGTCATAAAATGAATCAATCTGAAATTAACTCAGTCGTTGCTTATAACAGTAATCAAACAGGTTTTGCTTGAATGTTAGCTTAAATCCTCTCATGAATCATCTCTGGTGTCTAATGTTTCAAAGGATGTCTGTTATACCTCTAAAAAGGTCAATAATCCAGTTCACTCAAGTGGCACAAACCAGTCCCCCCTTAGAACTTAAGTTCATCCTCACTCAGCCCCAAATATTCAAAAATATTGGTCCTTTTTTTTTTTTTCTTGCATACATATATTCTGGTTAATTGGATTTATGATGACATGTCTCTGAATTATGCAAATGGAGCAACCTACATTACCTGATCTTTTTGAATCTACCACAGTATGCCTGTCTGCGAAATTTATTTCCACATGGAGTCTTGCTGAAACTAATTCAGTCGCTAGTGGACGAGAGGATCAAGAACTGCCTGACTGCCTCTGACTCATGGAGAGAAAGAGCAAATGGAGAGTATGACCTCAAGTATCCCCTTCATCCATAACGCACCATTCATTCATCCATTCTTAATGGGACTTTAACCTGGCTGTTTAACACACATTAATATCAGAACTCCCCTCAGCTGGAAGTTTGGCATCAGAGACTTTTGGCTATGATGGCCTGCTTAAAGAGTATTACACCAAATATGTGGAAACAGCATTTTAAATTGCCTCTATTTGCTATTTAAATACAATTGTCTAAATACCTTGCCTATGAGAAGGTCAGGTCAAATTTAAGGTAAAATGAATCTGATATGTGATAATAATAAATGGGGGCTGGGTTTCCTATGTTTTTGCCACTAACTGTAAAATTTCTGCTATTAATTTAGTTGTTCTTATTGTTTTGAATTTAAATGGGTAATTGCATACTAATTATCATTTTAGATATTTTCAGCAGGTGAAAATAAAAGGTAAATATATATTTTAGTATGCTTATGCACAAAACAATCAATTTCCAAAGCACTGGGAAGGATTTCTTCTGGAGAGTTTTTTCTAACGTTGGCTCACTATGACATCACAGACGCCGGAACGCGCATCCACAAAAGCAAAATTTAAGCTTATCTTAAAAGCAAAAATTTATGACTGCACCTCAAAGTTGTGTATGTTTTTCAGCCAAGTGGGATCTGCAAGTACTTATCAGCAAAAAAGCTTGTTTTGTTTTTCAAGTTCATATGAAATAGAAGGTAAATTGAATAGTCTTTACAAGAAATCAAACACACAAGGTCCTTATACTTTATCAATATGCCTTTAAAAAAAAACCCTCATTATGAAGTTTAATTTGTTTGCCCAAATATATCAGGGTCGCATTACACTGTGGAGGTATAAAGTAATTTGCTCTGTCACTTGAAACACTAGAAGCCAATGCAAGCAATGAAGTAAAACATGTTATCATGTTTGTTTATCTATTAATATGAATATCCATTTAGTGAGGGCAAAATTAAATGAAGTGCCGCTTGACAGTGAGTTCATTAATCTGTAACGAGAAACTGTGGGTGAGTGGTTATGGAGAATAGGGCTCCCTGCTGTTAAGTGCTTCTGGCTGGCGGCTGTAATGACTTTAGTTTTACATTAACTTGATAATATTTTCTCCCAGAGGCCCTATAAAATATGTTTCCATCAAGGAAGATTTAAATTAAATCAGTTCTTAATGATGTTGACAGTGCTTGTTCACACTGTAGGATTTTTTTATTTCTTCTCTTTGTTTTTGTTTTATGTGAATTTTGTGTAATTGTTATATTTGGTGCACCTTAGTGCTAAGATGCTGATATAAAGCCTGTAACAATTTTAACTATGTTCCACATTTTAATTTTTTGTTGACATAATAGAGCGTAGTCTCCAGGCACAAGTATAATCAATTCATTGATGCTATTGAATAAGACTTTTATGTACATGAACATACAACAATTTAAAGAAAAAACAGTCTCATGGAAAAAAAAATTCAATAAAATGTTTCCTTTTGAAGGTTGGAAGATGTGGGAGGGTGATGCAAGATTGTAACATCCTCTTTTTATACTTCTTGCTTCCTTTTGCTTTCATTTAATTTTTTGGTTTGATCTAGCCACCTAATGCCTTTGTTTTTGTTAAGGAAACATCACATCTTGCCCTATAATTGGCCATTTGATAAACTTTATCATGTTTATAATTAGTCTGTCAAAATAAAATACTTTTTGTTTTGTTATTTCACTGGAACTCAAAAAACTGGATTTTTCATCAACGCATACATAACACAAGCTTTCAGTATGAAGTGGTTAAATGTAAAGAAACTCCAAATTTAATTCACCAACATTACTTGTGAAACATGTTATATGACAAACAATTCATTTTGATTATGTAACAGTTTTTTTCCTGCTTGCTCTTCAAAAGAGATAAAGAAATATGGAATAAAATGGAATAAAAGGGTATATTAAAGTACATTTAAAGCACTTTTTCAAGTCTCAAGACTAGAGATGAGTAATGGAAAGATCTTTGTACCTCTAAGTCAAAGGGTTGGCTGTACTGAATTGATCTCTAACAAATGGTTTTGGCTTCAGTGAATTTCTCAGTTCATGTTTCATTAATGTGAAACTTGTGATTTCCGCCACCTGTCAAAAAACAAAAAAGGTATGTTCAGGTTGAAACAAAACTGGTAATTAATCTGTCACTTTCAAAATAAAATCCTTTGTGTATGATAGAGGGCAGTTGGTGACCACAACACACCCACAAAGCACAAACCCACACACAGACACAGAACTCCCTGTGGAACTTCTGTGAGGTTACTTTCAGCAAGCCCTGCACTTAGTAATGTGCTCTTTTGTTCCAGAGGGAAACAGAGACTCCCCTAGTGCTCTGTCTGAATTGCCTCCTTTGGTTTATGGCAGGTTGTTGCTTTCCTCTCCTGCTGTATGATTAATGGTTTACCACCACTAATGTAGGTCAAAACTGACAGCATTATTAGTACATTTGGCAAATAGATAGGCTTTATGTAGAGTAGGAAAAGCTAATGTATGACAATGAACATTAGCACAGATATATTAATAGTGCAAAATGGCACAATATTTCATGACAGACAATCAAAAAATTATACAGTGGCCATTTTCAAAATGACACACTACAAACTGTCCATAAAATTCTGTAAATGGTATCTACTGCATACTCGCATGGTATTTGTCATTACCTTGTAGCGTGTCACCTTAAAATTATTAATGCCACGGCATAACTGAAGGCTGCTCACAGCAGTTCTGTGATAAGCTTTTTCTGTAGTGGCTAAGTGTATTATTGGATATTATAAGGTAGACTGGTCAGTTGTACGCAACATCCAGACATTATTTTCATACTTGTGCAGGTGTTTGCATACAGCATATTGTGTGCTACATTTTACATAAAAAGAAAAAAATAATACTAGTGTGATTGCATTAACATTGTCTT
The DNA here is from genome assembly GCA_028564865.1 of Zenarchopterus dispar. Classification (NCBI taxonomy): domain Eukaryota; kingdom Metazoa; phylum Chordata; class Actinopteri; order Beloniformes; family Zenarchopteridae; genus Zenarchopterus; species Zenarchopterus dispar. The sequence continues at coordinate 8,294 of JAOWBL010005620.1, forward strand.
TATTTAGTTCCCAAGAAAAACGTGCTTTTACCTTTTATCATGCTATTGATAGTCAATGTCTTGCTTTTTTCCCCTTTATGATGATATTGACTCTAACTGTTTTGCTAATTTCAACATCACATCCGAGATGAATGTCTTTTTTAACAGAGATGCACCACTGAGGACTCCTCAATTAAAGAAGATGACACAGTTCTTAATGGAAAAATAAATAAATAGAAATTACAGGAACAAAAAAAAAAAAGACCCATTTTAAATGGGTTCAAAAAGTCTGTGTTTATGTGTGTGTGTGTGTTACATCTGGATTCCTGCTTATTCCTTTTCACACTAAAAGAAACTGTTTTCCTGTAAAGAATCTACTGAGCATATCTGTGCACAATTATACAATTCTTACTCTGCTTCAATTAACTTTGAACTTCTATGACACTGTAATGCTTCTTGGGTGAGACTACAATGAACGATTGCAGATTTCAACAATATTCTTACTCTCAGCAAAAAGTTCATATGAATATAAATATGAAATAACATATTGAGAGACTGCTGCAGAGTCATTGAGACTGTGGCTGAAGAAGTGAGCAGTGAAAATGTTCTGCTGTTTCAGTCGGTCAGATCAGCCTCATCATTTAAATATCAGTTTGATTGTGGCGGGCGAAAGCATTCTGAGGCTTTAATAGAAAATACAGTATAAATATGCATTCAGACCTTTTTTTTATTCCTTTCTTTTTTCTCTGAGTTGATTGATTCAGAAATTTAGAAAATAACATCTCAGCTCAGGGAACGCCCATTAAAATGTCTTATTGGTCCAAAGAAAAAAAAAAGAAAAGAGACAAATATTTGATCAATTCCACACATTTTGTATTTCAGAATACAATACTTATAAAAGCATGCAAACTTTACCTTCCATTAGCTGATTGTACATGTATGTAAGGAGCTAGGTTTATACTGTTTTAACAGACATGATAGTGAATATTGAAAGTTTGTTAGTTATCCAATAGATGCCACAACTGCCCCTTTGATCCCTTAGACAAATAAACTTGGTAGGTGTGATTAGAATAGACAGGAAAGATAGACAGGTATCTACCTTTACATTAGCAAAGGTCTGGGAGAAAACCCTGGAGGCTGGAATTGTAACAAGGCCGACTTCCTCCTCTGTCCTCCTAGCAATTTTGTTTCCATTTAGTTACAAACCCAGTAGGATGTATTGACTTAGCAAACTACCAGTGCCTGGTGGCAGAATTACACTACATTCACTGTTTGTCAACTACCAATAAACAAAAGATGAAAACAGCAAAGTTAAAGAAAAACAGAGGGGAAACAAAACAGATTGACAAGATCAATACTGAAAGAGCTGAGATGGCTGCTGGGTTTCTGTTTGCTGTTTGCAAACAGAAACTCAGTAGCAACAATGGGAAGGGATGGCTTGTAATTGAGTACATTGAGTTGGCTAAACAAAAATCACCTCCTGTCTACAGTATATCCAATCAACACCAAATCAAAATCACCCACATCCTGGCAGTTTTCGGGCCTCTCTGAATACCTCATCTCAGAACCACAGAGAAGTATTTACCTTCCTGACGACCTAACATTCAATACAATACAAAGAGGGGAAAGGCACAGCAGACTTTTAACCACAAGTCTCCTGGAACTCCACAAACAGAAATGGACCTTATGTCACTGAAATACGCTGCCTGAGTTTCCTGCTTGGACCAACTTGTATCTCTTACCACATTAAAACTCACATATTTTAGTTTTAAGTGCAATGAAAGGGTAAGGCTTAATTTTGG
>JAOWBL010005622.1:0-10072 GCA_028564865.1 Zenarchopterus dispar
ATCGTGAGTTTGTGTTTTGTGGTGTGACCACTTTTGCTTGCTTTGTTTTTCCCCACACACTGTGGCGATTCTCAGTTAGTTTTTCTGAACTTTTGTTAAAACCATTTTTTTGGAGAATGGACTCTTTTGTTTGGATACCTTTTGTATAAAGACTCTGACTGGAAGAAAGTCTTTTTGTTGTTTCTTTAAAGTCTTCGTCGCTAGAATTCAACACTTGGGTCCAGAACCTAGAACTAGTTGTGACATAGCTTTTGCCTTTGTGGCATTCACAATTTTGTTGATTTGTAGTAACAATGTGATGACACACACACACACATATATACGTGTGTGTGTGTGTGTAAAATCTTCAATTTCTTTACAACTATATATTCATAAGTTAATGCTGCAGCTAGTGGAATTACTGGAGCTTATGTAAACCACAGTTAAATAGTCTCATGTAGAATTTACTCTAACACTGGAATGGTGTTTAATAAATAAGAGCCCTAGGATGGCAGATAAAACACAAAATACTATTTTACTTGATGTTATGCCCAAAGTAGTATGACATCAGAGAACAAGCCCAATATTAACAACAGGGCTGCATATTTCACAATCGTCAATACTGCAGATTGGATGTTTGGCAAGCCAGAATGGATGCACCCCTTCACAATGCTGGAGGGGTAGAATGAAATGTGATATTTTGAGAATTGTGGTAGATGATTATACAATAGCTTTTTACTGATATGACCATCCATCCATCCATCCATCCATCTTCTTCCACTTATCTGTAATCGGGTCACGGGGGCAGTAGCCTAAGCAGGAAGACCCAGACTTCCCTCTCCTCAGCCACTTCGTCCAGCTTCGTCCATCTGGGGGATCCCAAGGTGTTCCCAGGCCAGCCGAGAGACATAGTCCCTCCAACATGTCCTGGGTCTTCCCTGGGGTCTCCTCCCAGTGGGACATGCCCAGAAAATCTCACGAGGGAGGTGTCCAGGAGGCATCCTCACCAGATGCTCGAGCCACCTCACCTCTTGATGCGGAGGAGCAGCGGCTCTACTCTGAGCCCCTCCCGGATGACCGAGTTTCTCACCCTATCTCTAAGGGAGAGCCCGGACACCCTGTGGATATAGCCATTGTTTTTTAAATTGATGTCAAAGAGAAGATATTTACTTTAGCTCTCTTTATTCTGATCTTTTAGCACAGTATTGTTTACACATCAGTTTGTGTTGGACCCGTCTGGATATATAACTGGAATTTCTGTACCAAATGTATTTTCTTGGCACCACTTTTTGAAAAAAAAAACTGGTTTACTTTCATCAGTCTTGTCCTATGTGAAATTGTAGATTTCTTTTTCCCCTTTCATTATGAAGTCCAGTGATAGAAATAATACCTGTAATGGGCTGACTTTCAAAGTTATGGCCTTTTTAATACAAAAGGAACAGTTGTTTTATTTATTTAGTTGTCCGACATTATCTTGTGTAGCAGCTGGATTTGCATGCAATGTGGATCATCATGAAAGAAATCAATTCTCCCAGATTTCCAAGTACATGTTTGTGGCCAAAGCATGTTTGGACCAGTCAGTGCCTTATTCTGCACACAACTTGTGGTGATGACAGTGTATGACAGTTATCGATGGTGGCTTCTTAAGAGGTTAGTGTTGATGCTTGGATTGGATCATTTTATCCAGTACTTTTAAACTGGTAAGAGTTCTTTCCTTTTTCCAAGGTTTCACTACCACATAAGGAATAAGTTTAAGAAGATTTTCTTCCATTATAAAAATGACAGGGCCAGTGGCACAAAGTATTTATCTCTTCTTTATTTCTGTAATGCTTATTGAAGATTGATGATCATCATTTACTTTGTTGATACTGGACTCTACCTGCCATGATTCAATATACTGTTATCTGTCATTAAGTTCCATTAAGCCTGGGTTATTTTAACTTGAATTGAGGTGTCTTTTACTATGATGCTGATTTATAGTCAGGTCTTATACTGCAGAATAATAGGTGCTCTGTGAGGTCAGTACAGATGTTTTTTTGTAATAGAATTTAAATGTCACAAATTTGTCCTCATTAAAAGGTAAGTGGTATTTAAAATATTCAAATAAGTTACATCATCCTTTGCGGTGCGAAATAGGACAGAGAATGAGGAGTGAAGGGTGTAATACAGTGTAGTTCTCAGTTCCTTGCATCTCATTGGTGTCGTTTGAGTCTGAGTCAAAATTTCCAACAACTGAAGAAAAGGCCGCTGTCACATGAGCTCAGTCTATTTGTCTTTTTCAGCATTGTTGGGAACTAAACTGAGACGTCTTCACACTACCTGGTTAAAGTGGGCTATCTCTGATTTTTTTATTTTTTTATTTTTTAGAGCAAACAAAGATGTACTTGCCAGCAGGCTATCTTCTTGCTGGCACAAACTGGTGGTTTTAACCTAGGGTGAAAGTGGCTTTTGCTTGCTGGTACTTTTTGAAACCACATACAACACCACAAGTACTGATATGGAGTCAACTGGAAAATCAGAAACAACCAAAAATAATAACAATAATAAATAATAATAACCCCTGGATGGTGGGTTACTTTTGGAACAATTTCTAATTTGGAACTAATTTTAATACCATGTCTGACTTGGGTATTAAATCCCATAATACAATGCATCAATACACTGGATGTTTGTTACGTGGGTCACATGATGCACTTCCCTTTGTGCTCTACATTCATTCTCATGCTCTAGTACTTCGTACCAACCACAATTGTTAGTGTAAAGACCTTTTTAATTATGCACAGGATTAAAAATATTAATGTCATGCAATGAAAACATATTTTGACATGATGAACATGTTTCAGTAACGTAAGTGCAGAGCTGCATATGCTTTTAATTGGCTCAGTTTTTGACCTGCTGGATCAAATTAACAGTCCTCAGGTAAGTAAACAAATCCAGTTTCTCTAGTAGTTTTACAAATTGTTTTCAAAAGGAAATTATAAACAACTTTATATCTTATCTTAAATCAGCTGGCAACCAGTGTAAATTTGATATTAGACACCAAGATCTCAAATTTGCAGTGTTTTTTTCTGACAAAGGTTATGGTGAACCCTCTGGAGAGGACATTGTAAACTATAAAGTGCATGAAACTAAAAGCTATTCATGATTGTTTTCTGCCTCAGTGATTTTTCTGGAAGAAAACGGACTGATCTAAGTGCTTTGGAGCGTCCCCTCTGAGACAGTTCAAACACTGGCTATACTGATACTGCACACTCCAAACGGTGCAGATCAGCCCATTTTCCTCCAGAAAACGGCTGAACTCTCGCAGGAGCAACAATGGTCCTGCAGGCACAAAGGCAACATTTTGTTTGGCAAGCCAGAATGGATGCACCCCTGCATGCAGCCTCCACTATGTCAACAGATTTTCAGAGTACAGCAGGTTGTACCTCATGGTATCGGCCATATTTTTTCTTTTTTTGTTTGTTTTATGGGACACTCCAGCCACTTTGATGCAGGCTGCACTAGTACCACCAGTACCAGTACCACCAAGTACCTAAACCTTTTTGGTGTAATAGAGACATATTCCATTTCATATGAAGTTGTCATTCTGTGCAGACAGTTTTTAAATTTTTTTATTTTTTTAATTTTTGGCTCTGTTATCAGATTCTTTTTCTGTTGAAAGACAAAAAGGTTATGAAAAGAAACTGACTTTAAAACAGCCGGAAAGTCCAGGGTAGCACCTTCCCAAAGAACAGCAAAGCCAGTTTTTATCACTGTGTTCACAATCCTGAACTCTGAGTTTGAGTCGCTGGAGCAGAGCTCTGGGTATTTGAGGAGATGCAAAACTCTCAATTATCGGCTGTAATGCATTTCAAATGGGTTGTCCACAAAACGTATCAGCTTCCACTGTGCTTTGAAATTCTTAGGAAATTTATAAGAAAAAGAAACAAGTTGCTTATTTTATAAACACATTGCATTTCTATTGTTTAATTGCATGTAATTGCTAAGTGATACTGCAAATATGAATTGCAGTGTGAATGGCTGTAATTTAAGATTTACACCCAGTTTAAAGCAAAGTATTTTCATTTTCAAGAGTACCAATATATTTGTGCAACTGACTTATAAGAAACTGATTACCCAGGTGCCTCGGCTTCCATAAAACTGATGTGGTACTTATATATTTATGACAAATTAGGCAAGAGGAGGCAATGAGCTATCCTCCTTTTGCCTCTACTGATAGTTGACATGTGTTTTTGACTTTGACTACATGGACTGATAACCAGATAGCAGTGACAGGACACAGATACCTGCACAAACAGTTCTTTTTTAAAATTTTATTTATTCAAAGGTAAACATTTTCTCAGTTTGCATTTAGGGACTTGATGAGCTAGACAACATCAAAAAAAAAAAAAAAAAAGACCATGAAAAACATAGAAAACTAAAATGGATGACCTGAAATTCCTTCCCCTGGTGAAGAAGGTCTGGACAACTCTGTCAGTGATAGTCATTTGTGCCATGGTGTGAAGAAGTAGGGAAACATCTAAAACATGTAGGACTCCGGCCCTCGAGGACTGACTTTGGACACCCCTGATTCAAATGGTCATGTGATCGACTACGTCACATCCAGTGATGCTGGAGACAAGCAAATGCAAAAATGGTGTTTCCATGATACATTTGCAATAAACTGGACAATCAGCATGTCTGAAAAATCATCTCATGAAAGAGTTCAAATCTTTTTCTGACATTCAACTGTTTTTTTTTTGTTTGTTTGTTGTTGGTTTTTCTTTTAAATTCTAGATGTTTCCACTACAGGTTTTTCTTTATGATATATGGGATTTGTGTCATTTTAGTGGAATAGCATTTTTTTTTGTTAATATCAATAGTCAGGAGAGCTTCATGAAACTGAAATGCAAAAGGTTTTACAACAAGGTGCAAACCACTGGTAGCATTCAATAACAGGACTAGACTTTATGAGGAAACATATAAAAAAGCCTCCCTTATTCTGAACTCAGATTTATTTTGGAAAGATGAAAGGAACAGCTCATGATCCAAAGCATATCACATCATGTGTCAAATATGGAGGCTGCAGTGATATGATGTGGACATTTATGACTGCCAACTGGAGAAGGCTCACTGGTGTTTATTGATGATGTGACTGCTGACAGAAGTAGCAAGATGAATTCAGAGGTGTGTAGGGCTGTACTCACTGCTCACATTCAACCAAATGCTTCAAAACTGATTGAAAGTAAGATGGAAAATGACCCTAATGAACTGTCAAGGCAGCTCAAGACTTTCTGAAGGCAAAGAAATGGAACAATCTTCAGTGACCAAATCAGTCATCTGATGTCAGCATGAAGATAAAACTGAAGACAGAAAGGCTCACAAACAATCAACAAATAATTGTGGCTGATGTGAGGGCCTGACGAAGCATCTCCATGGAAGAAATTCAGAAGGTGGTGACGTTTAGTGGCTCCAGACTTCTGATAGTCTTCAACAGAAATGGCTCTTATGTCAAGTACTAGAGATGATTGTAATATTTATAGTGATGTCACCTGAAAAAAATGGAAACCTCTACTGTTTAGAACACCATATTTCTTTTTTAAAAGTGTTTTCAGTAATTACTTTCTAATATAAAATAAGGAGTACAGAGAAAGTAAGTGTATTTAATGAGGGACGAAACTGGCAAATTCTTTATCTATTCAGCCATCCATCTGTTATCCATACCTGCTTATTCTTGTGAAACCTATCCCAACTCTCTTTCTCACAATGCAGAAGTGCATCCTGTGATGGATAGACTGCTTGTCCATCACAGAACCACATGCAGACAAACAATGAGCCACACTCTTTGTCACACACTTAAAATAAAGTTAAGCACAGGAAGAAGATGCAAAAGCCACACAGAAAGGCTCCTGCTGGAATTTGAACCAAGAGCCTTTGATCTGTGAGCCAACAGGGCTAACTGCCATGCTGCCCGATTATTTATTTATTTATAAGTTTGCAAAATTATGCTTTTGGAATGACCACGTACGTTCAAAAAGTGGATGTTACTTTTCCTTTTAAACATTTTCCATCATCAAATTCTGTGGAAACCTATCCTTTGAGTCTGCGTCCAGTTTTCATTTGGTGTGAGAACCTGCTGGCTTATCTGTGAACAGAGGCAGTTTATCAGTGTTTCCTCCAAGGATATTTATGAAAAAGCTATTCATTCACCATGTGAAATATGGTACTTAGTACTTATCGCATGGGAACTCCCTTTTCTTGGCCTCAGAACAAGTCCTAACCATTTCAAGTTTAGGAGGAAGCTATAACAATGTTTAGGAAGTGTGTTGGTGTGACAATCGGAAATGAGTTTCACTGCACTTGATTGGATCCTTGCAACCTGGGGGTAGGGGCGAGGATGAGGGCCGAAACTGAAATTTACTTAGAAGTAGACATATATATATATATAACTTTGATCAATAGAAGCATTAAGCATCTGTTCTACTCCTGGGTGGCACTTTAAGCCAGGGACAGTCTGTGAAATGCATGGGAATGTCCCTGGCTTCCTTAATTAGTTTTCCCATGTCCTTGGTACCACCATGCAGCATGTCGTTGACATCTCACTTAATGATTGAGGTATCCTAAGCATATCGCCTTCTGAAAGCCATCTGACTTGATGAAAACTTGTTTCATCAGCATTTTATATTGCCCATGAATTCTGCCAGCACTCTCTCTCTCACACTCTTTTAAGTGGCACATTGCTATGCTTCACTGTCCCAGAGTCCCACAGAGAGCCTGAGAAATCCTCTGATAAGGCAAAATATCAAACATTCAGCAAATATGTAGACATGAGCGTTTGTTGTTAATCAGCGTTGCCTTATTCTGTCAGTACATACATTCTTCTCTCTCTCTCACTCTCTCTCTCTCTCTCTCTCTCTCTCTCTCTCTCTTTCTCTCTTTTTTCAGATAGAGTGTAGTCAACAGGATATTTTTGATTTCTGCATTTTGACAGCAGGAGCCCCTGTTCAGGAGAGGTTCTTTGAAGGAGTCTTCTTCAACTCCCTCATAAGCTAAACAAATACACATTTAATTTCTTTCCTCTTTTTTTTTTTTCAACTTACCATATGTTTTTAAAGGATTTTTTTCTTCTTCATATTCTTAAGATGATATCTCTGGCACTACCACTACCAAATCCTACAAATTACATAAATTGACTTTAATTTCTTACAGGAGTTGTGGACCAAATAGTAAATGGGGTTGATGCCTGAGCTCTAAACCCTTCATGTTAATTCAAATGTACATTACGTTTCTCGGAAGTATGTATTGTCAAAAGTATTTCACATGGACTGATTAGGAACAGATGTGCGGCTCTTACTGTAGTACTCCTCCCAGGCAAATAATAATGGAAAGGATGGCCTTTGTGCTCTAATATCTTAAAATTATCAGCACATTTAGTAAACTAATTAGTTAAACCCATTAAAGTAAAGGCTACAAGGGAAATCTGTGATTTATTTTATGCTACAGGTAAGCAAACCTTTAACCTGTATATGTAATTGAGACCCACATTGAGAATTTTATTATCACTACATATGCTAAAGAAGACTTAATTCATCAAGACTTGATTGTTTTACTTGAACTTAGAGACTGAATGTTCAAGATTTTTATTGCAAACCATGAGTCACCCCGCTTCCTGGTCTGGCCCTTGCCAGACCTCATCAGTTTTCCTTGGGTTCCCGAGCTTGGATCTGATACTCACTGGAACCTGCTTCATGTTCAGAGCAGAGTAGCTGCAGTGTAACCACATCTGGAGCGTGGTCTGTTTGTGTGTATCACTCTTTGGAGGCAGGCCAGCCATGTCTGTGTTTGATAATGGCACCACAGGCTTTGATGATGATGGTTTTTGCTTTGCAGTTGTATTCATGCTTTTGGTTTTTTTTTTTAAAACACTATTAGCATAAATGTACCTCAAAGCGATCTGCATAGTGTCAAGTGTAGTAATAATCACTGACATAACGCGGATGCATATGCTCGAATTGCTGTGATTATTACATGATGACGGTATCGGTGCCAACTCAGTGCAGCGCTCCATATCAGTACCCAGTGAACAAAGGCTCTTTGTACCAAAAGTGGCGCACATGTGGACCGTTAAAACGTGATTTCCCTCATGCTGCAAGAAACATACAAGAAAATTATAGGGAGCCAAATGACTTCACAGTGGTTGTCACTAAATAACATGTTTTCACTCAGAGAACAGAAGTGTCAAAGGTGCAGGAGTACAGGACCCAAATCCAAAACACCAGGAGGCAAGAGTAATTAACATATTTATTGCACAAGAAAAAAAAACAAAACAATAAACACCAGAGGATGTCTAAAAGCACAAGAAGAGCCGACAGGAAGCAGGAGAGCACAACCAGAAACATGACGAACAAACAGGTGGCACAAACAAGACACAGGTGGCAATAATAAAGAGATGCAATGAGAGGTGACGGCGGGAAGGAAAGACGAGCCAAACAGAGAAAACCAAAAGTTAAAAACATACACAGAGGGAAAAAAAGGGACTTTGCAGAGAGGAACACCAGAAACCAGAAACTATGACAAGATATTGGATTCATTACTTCTGACACATTGCGCATGCAGTTTTAGTAAGTATGGGCAAAATTTAAATGCATACAAACAGGTTATTATTTAGTCATGATAACCTGTTTGTGACAAATCAGCATGTATGTCTTCCTCAGATAATATGATTTAAAAACTCTGTGACTGGTTTACTTCATGACAACACATCACTTTGTGTTATACTTCTCCACATAAGTAATACTAACTCTATGCTGAATGATTCAAGTACATCATGCCATAGTTTCAGGTGACATTTTGGATGAAGTGTACAGTGAATCAGTCATTTGTTCAATAATTTTTTTTTCAGTTTTCATCATCATTTTGGTGATTTACATTTTTTTTCTTGACTGCTGTCTAAAGTCAACAGGTGTACTCAAGTATTTGCAAAGAGCTTAAGTGGAATAAAGATTCAGTTAATCACAAAAACTCTAGCTGGATTTTGGCATTTGTACAATATGACTAATTAACATAATTTCAGCAATTCAACATTCAGCTCTGGGTAATCGTAAATAAATCGAAGTCAGCTGAAATCACTCAGTCATTCTGATTAAATTATAAGAGCAGATTGATTGTAATGTAGAAGAAATCAATCAAAAGCCATTTTCTTCTGATGCTAACATTAATTAATTCCAAGCAAATCTGCAGCCCTTGTTTCTTTGCATCAAAATTGTCTCACGTGCAATGAAATTGGTGGTAAAATTATTACATCAGAAAGAACCAAGAATTTTAAATAAAGAGAGTAACTTGCAATGAAGAAAGTACCATTTCCTTGTGATGATTCGTCCAAGGGAATAGTGTCACCACCAGCGCAGCACTTGTTCAACAAAGGGAGCTGGTGGCTGTGGATGGACCTTTTATTTTTTTTTAAGGACAACTAAAAGTTAGACAACACAAGACAGGTTAAAATGTTCTTTGATTTAAAAAACAAACAAACAAACAAACAAAAAAAAAAAACAACCCAAAACAACTCCCAGCTTTTTTGGAAAGATGGAAAATCAAAATAAAAAAATTAATGTCACCTTGAGTCATGTATCATCCCAACAGTGACACATCTGTATTCAACACTACAAGTTTATTTGTATAACACAGTTCAACAACAAGGTGATTTAAAGTGCTTTACTGAGACGTTAAAGCATCATCACATAGCAGAAAATAAGGAGCATGGTTTCAAATTGAAACAAAAAGAAAGAAAGAAAAAAGTGTCACAGACAAAGACAGTAGTTAAAATCTAATCAAGTTTTGAAACTCAAGCTTAAAAGTAAAAGTGCAGATTTGGAACTCTATTGAATCGCAGATGAGAACAGGTGTGTCTTTGACCCGGATTTAAATAAAACTAGTGTTTCAGCTGATCTGAGGCTTTCTGGGAGTTTGTCTCAGACATGTGGAGCATAGAAGCTGAAGGCAACTTCTCCAGATCTTCTTCTGACTCTGGGAACTAATAATAATAATAATAATAATAATAATAATAACAACAACAACAACAACAACAACAACAACAACAACAACAACAACAACAACA
>JAOWBL010005623.1:0-10071 GCA_028564865.1 Zenarchopterus dispar
ATATATATATATATATATATATATATATATATACACACACACACACACACACACACACACACACACACACACATACAAGGAATTCTACCATAAATGTATCACTCGATGTCATGCAGGAAATGACATACTGAGAACACCTTGGAGAAACTCACAGTAGTAAGCATGAGAAGACCCGTTACTTAGCAACTGCTGTTATTGTCTCATGCTACAGATGTAACCTGCGCAGGGAGGTAGCTGCAGGTGAATTGAGTGGCCACTGCGCCATTTGAAACCCTGCTATTCTTGTATTTCAAGAAAACGGTGGGCAACAAAGGGACACAGAGCAAATGTTGTGTTTGTGCACTTGAGGAAAATAGAGAGAATAAGCAGGTGGTGAGCTTTGGAGTTTAAGAGGGAATTTCATGAGCTCAGGCGGTTTTCCCTGGTTTCACACCAACTCATGTATCAAGCCTTTACTCTTCCTCTGTCTCCACACTTTTCACATTCTGTGATCAGTGTTAAAATTACTCAGACAACACTGAAACAGCACTCTAATTAAAGTTCCTGCTTTGTGCAAGTTTCATGTCAAACGTCTTTCCAACAGTCAGTCATCTGCAGGTATGTCGGCTCACAAGCGAAAAGGACTCAGCTCATAACGCATCTGAAACCTAAAGCTCATCAGCCACAAGAGAGTTAAAGCTCATTTTTATACATCACAAACATCAAGATAATGGTAAGTTAATGAGAGGGCGGTCATATGGAAGCACAAATATTAGAAAAGTTTAATGCATTTTAGGGACAAATGTTGTATAAATGATCATAAAATCAGGAAAATGTTTTTTTTTTGTCTTTAATTATTATTTAATTTCGCATCTTATTTTTAAATAGGTGTTTAAATGTATTACAAAAAGGACAGTGAATGCAGTTACAGCAACTCCCCCAGAGGCTGAATGATTTAAATGTGGGGATGTGCATTATAAAAAGTGACAGTACTTTTTCCAAATGGAAACCAATTACAGTTAAGGAGGTCATAAATACCTAGTCTTCCACTCCATGCTGCCATCGGCTGCAAAATGTAGACTTGATATAAATACTCCCATTTTAAAAGTGTGTCCAGATATTAGTATACAGATGGTATGTACAATACATGTTTAACAGCTGGATAGCATCATAAATCATAAGAAGTTTATTGCACAGATGACTAACTTCATCTGTTTAGAAATGTCTCTTCTTGTTTTTAACCTTCACCCCCTGTCTCATTTCAGACAGTCATTCTTTCCTCAGTTACATTTTGATACAACAGTATTATGATGTTTGGGATTGCTTGAAGGAGTTTGCTTGAAATGGTTCCAAATATACCTCGCTAAGAGTCTGTTCAGCATTTTATACGAGTGGAATCTTGACAGAACAACTATAAGCTCCCAGGAGAAGTAAGAAAGAGAGAGGTACTGTAAGAACTGGTACAGTGCACACGTGAGGGCTGAGTGCAGGGAAACAGTGCCATCTATTGATTAAACTCTAAAGTCTATCCATCTAGAGAAGCATCTATTGATCGCAGTCTTATACTACATATATTTATGAATTTCATATATTTCTTGTATTATTATTCACTTTGTCACTTCAGCTCACCATCCGTAATAGCTATTGAACTTAGAGTTGCAAAGTTGTTTTCATGCTTATGAATAGCAGCTTTGGTAAGTAAAAGTATTGTACTTTATGCTCATTAAGTTAGTTGTCTTCCTATTTTTATGTTTTCAGAAACAGGAAGACAACGACCAACATTAAAAGGTTTCATCCATCGATCTTAACTTCCAATATGTATATGTGCTTATTCCTATTCACTCGTCTGAGCTTATTCCAGCTGTCCTTGTGCAAAATGCAACCCTGGTTACATCCTTCTCAAATTCAAAATCTAAGCCCCAGCCTATTTCATATTGTCTTCCTTAAACTAATACTGTTAATGATGAGAGTCACCTACACACATTCAGCTACACCTTTAAAAGGCAAGAGCCACTAACAATGTACAGAGAGCACTCACACCACTCAGAGGACCAAGAAAATTATAACAAGGATGATTCATATATCAATAGCTGGTAAAATCAGTGCTAAGCTCTTTATAGTCAAACTCATCCACTTAATGATGCAAACTACAGGATAGCTCTGACATCATAGTGGTCTGTGGGAGTTTGTAACAAGATTAGCTGAGAAAAGACTTATTCACCAGCACCATGGTTGATATTCACAGTGAAAGACAACCGTCAATGCCCAACTGCTCACTATGCTAATTTGTGACACATCTCTGTGAATTTCATGGAAGATCTGTGGCGACATGCAGTGACCAGTGGAAGTGTGCATCATCATACTGCAGGGCACATTCAGTAATTATTCTGAAAGGTGGTGAATATATAGATTCATAGATGCATATGTTGCAGATGGATGCACCACTGCAAACGCTTCATTTGTAAAATTGGTACTTTTGCCATCATCATACATGTTTCAAAATGTCTTTTTCTGCAAAACTGATTCTTGTAGAGATACTGTTGTGATGCATTGCATTACTTTAAACATTGTACAAGACAGTGACTCTTTTCCCATGGCTACCTGATTTAATAACACTATTATTACAATATATAAACCAAAAGTGATTTTCAGCACTTGGACATGGAAGAAGTGTCCCTCTTTCCTTATTCACCATTTATATCTTCTCATACTAATAAAGTCTTTCCAACCTAAGCACCTTATTCCAGCAGTACCGATATTTTTTGAGTAGGTTGATGTAAGTGGGCACGACTTGCTACATGAAGCTTTTCACTGCAGTGAGTCCAAGTGGCCTTTGATTTCTCTGAGGATGAGCAAGACATCTTGAATGAGCTGAGGTCCTAGAGATGCTTCGCTGTGACATGTGTCAGCCTCGATTAGTTTAGAGTGGTCATTGTGATGACCTTTGCAGCTGCAATCAACCACTTCTGCCCCTCACACATTAGCAGGACTTCCTGAGTATGGTTTTGATCAGAGATATGTTTATGGAGCGTTTTCTTCTCCACTCAGAGCTGCTCACTGAGAGAGATGTTATTTTTGTTGGTTCAAGGCCTAATTATGTAGTGGGGAGCCAGATTTTCTTGGAGTCTGGAGTCAGAAAACTCACTCTTCGACAAAAACCTAATTTCATCTTTGCCTTACTGGATCATGTTCTGTTTCTCTTCAGTCCCTCCCTTTCAAAACATTTTCATTGTATCGTAGACTACTTATGCATCATTTGATTATCTTTAAGTTTCTATTACAACAAAGTTACTACACAAAAGTACACTATATATTCTAAAGTTATTACAGTAACCCCACAAAGAAACTAAAGAGTTTTTTGTTGATGCATGAAAGGTTGCGCTTTATAATGGTGCACTAATATGTTATTCTTAAAAGAGGCATAAAGATCCACTTTATGAAAAAAAAACTCCTAAATGAAAAACAAAACTAAGTATTCTCTGTTGTCAAATTTGAAATGAGCAGTTTGGGGAAAACTCCAAAGCAGGTGTAAGACTGCCATCTTGTGGTCAGACGTTTTAAATGAAGTTAACAGGCTTTTTTTTATTATTATTATATTTAAATAGCGTGTAATCTGAATGTTGTTTAACTTTATTCACTTTACTATTATTTACAGGACCCTGCATTGGATTGGAGACCTGTCAACAATGTATCCCTTCCTTTTGCCTTAAGGAGACTGGGATAGACTCCAGCAGGCCCATGTGGCCCTAAACAGGTGGGTATAGTTAATGGACAGATGACTTGGTTGCTACTGGCAACCTGTGCAGGGTGTAACTCCTCCCCTTTTGGGTCAGTGACAGCATTTGAAACAGGGTATTATTTCTCCCACATCCTTCACAATCCTGGTACCAGACAAACTCCTACAACCTTTTCTCACTCAAACCTCAGGTGACCAGGCAGCAATGCGGGCTCCTCTGTCTTTAATAAGTCTTGAGAGAACTGGGTCATTGTGGGAAATCAGGGCCACTTTGAGCCACTTCTTTTCTGATGGTTTATAAACTGAAATGGCTTTTCTGTCACTCTTTGTCTAAATTAGCATTGACCAGAATGCCCAGTTTATTTCAAGCTGGCACCTTCCTAGTCCACATTGTCAGGCACCTGTAAAATCCTGTAAAATCCTTCATCTTTTGGTTTTTGCCTGCAAAGAAAAGTTTTGTTGTGAAGGTAAACAGTCTGATCAATGCCTTCTGGAATTTATTTCTATTCCAAGATATTTACTTGACAGTGTGATCTGTATATGAATTTATTGCCCACATAAAAACTGTCAAGGCAGATGATAGCTGTTTTTTTTTTCACTCTTAACTTAATGTGTGTGTGACAGCATCTATCAGCTTTCGAATTTTGATTTTGCCGATCAGCTTTGACTAAGGGGACCAGTAAAATTTATTTTTCCTGTCCATGCTGACTTTAGTAGCAATGTTGTTTTTCTAATACATTTGTAAATTCACCTTCTTCTAACTCACTTTCAAAATAAATCATAAATCTGTATTATTCTGTCCCTAAAATACATGAAATTTCTTTTCAGAAGGTACAAAACTTAGTTTACAAAAAAGATTTAAGTATTGATTGATTTTAAATGCATTTATTCTCCTTTTATCCACAAATCTTATAGCAGTTAAAATTGCCTCAGTTGTACTTTGGGTGTTTCTGCATTCTGTTAAATTCCTTTCTGTTGTCAGGTTGTTCAAAGAGGATGTGCTAAACGTAGAACTGGGCCACAACACAGGCCCCAGTTACAAACATAGTCACACATTGCCAATTCCCCAAGATATTACCACGTTACCATGGTAAAGGTTCTGGTTCATCCTCTATGATCAAAGCAGCATCTTTTTACAGTGTCTCCCATGCCCATTAACTCCCTAGTGAGTTTCCAGGCTATGTGAAAACTGTCTTTTGGGTTGTTGAGGCCATTTAGGAGTCATTGTGGGCCAAAGTGCAGATGGGAACCGCTTGGGGGCACCAGAGTTGTGGGTGACGAGTAAAGAAACGGATTTTGAGATTGGGGCACCAGTTACTTATGTACAAAACCTGAATAGGTGGTTTACCAGTAGGCAAACTCCATTAAATTAGCTCTCTTGTCTTTATTGGACCTGTAACATGTAGGTGTGGGTAACATGTGCGCGTGAGTAAAGTGATGGAAATAAGTAAGAGCAAGAATGGCTTGGTTTTTTGCAGTGGGAGCTTATTGTTGCTGAAAATGATGGAAATCAACCACATGTTTAATAGTACTGCTGTGTAAGTGTAAAATTTACTCTGAAATCAGCAGGGTTCAGTTAATATGAAGTGAAACAACTAAAGCTTTTACATCTTATATTTCTACAATTTGATTACATTTGTTTTTTTAAACCTATATAGTGACTATGTTGAGATATCACATAATCAGTAAAAAAAATATTCTTTGTTTTATCAGAATAAAAAAAAAAGTAGAATTGTTTTTTGTTTTGTTCTGTTTTCCTGTCAACTTTCACAAACTAGTCTAGGATTTGGTCTGGGTTTTCACCAGATTTTATTTTTACATTTGTTCTGCAAACACAAATTACACAAAAAAGTAGAAATATTGTGTAAAACATAAATTAAAACAGAGGACAATGATTTGCAAATATCAGAAACCCATTTTTATTCTTTATAGAACAAAGAACTTTGAACTCAGTAAATGTACTTTTTAAAAAATGCATCTAGACACAGACTGAGGACAGGCCAGAAGGAAAAAGACATGGAAAAAGTTCAGCTGCTGAGGTGGATCAGGATTTTACTGTTGTTTATAATATGTCTTATCAAAATTTTATTGAAATGAATAAGTATCATTAATCAGAAGTATGCCAGCCAAAGTCTACAACATAATTTATTTTGCTTTTATGTTCTGACTGATTCATTTGTTCAAATGGAATATCAAGACAACATGCCAATGCTTGGAATATTTAAGTTATGTAAACCATGAATTTTTCATTCAAAAATAAATTCATGCCAATAAGCTACTGAACGCCTTTTAAAACTGTCTGGCACCAAGTGAATGTTCATTAAAAAGTGAAAAAGGTTCAGTTTAGTGTTTCAGTTACACTAGCTGTATAAATTAAGTTACTATACTTGAAAAATAGGTTAATTCATTTCCTCTGTGACCCTTGTGATTGTATTTAACCTACTTTTTTTTTTTTTTTAAAGTAAACTGCAGTGAGTGTAACTCAGGTCTGTACTGGGACCTGATAATGAACAAGATGAGAGTTTGGAAGCGTAAAAGTTTCAATTATGAAGCAAATAAAACT
This sequence comes from Zenarchopterus dispar, assembly GCA_028564865.1. NCBI lineage: Eukaryota > Metazoa > Chordata > Actinopteri > Beloniformes > Zenarchopteridae > Zenarchopterus > Zenarchopterus dispar. The sequence goes on from JAOWBL010005623.1 coordinate 6,279, forward strand.
GGTATGAACCAGTACAATGCATGTTGACCATTAGACCCAAAGGTCCCAGCTAATATTTTCTGCACTCTTCAACATGACCTGTATACAATTTTGTGTATTTTATATTTATAACTTAGCAAATAAACTTCAATATTTAGTGAAATGGATACGAAAAGATAATCACCCTAACCCTAACAACTCTTGGATTAGAACCGGAATAAAATCAATACAACCATATCTCACTCACAGACTTACCCTTTTTGCCAGTGTCAATAAAGAAAGTAAACTACAGTAAAACCGTCACAATCTACTCAACTCTGACACCCTGGTGGAAAGTTAATAAAATTACAAAATCCTCATTAGCACCCTGTAAACACACACCAGCTTGGCACAATCTGGATTTTCAACTTCAAAACAAACCCATTCACTATCTCTTATGGTAGCACAGGGGAATCACTCATCTCCATCACTTATTTCAAGGCAACCAGTTTATTTTATTTCATACACTGGCCCACAGGAAACAACAAAGGGTGAATCTTTGAGCTAGTGAATCATAGGGATACTTAGGGTTGCCCATACTTTTTTGTCTTTATTTTCAATTAAATAAGTAATGGTACAGCAAGAAAAGTTATATTTACTTTGCCTAATCCTAAATACGACTCCACCTTCTTATTTTTTGTGTTTATTTATATTTTCTTTCTTTTTTTAAAATTTTTTTTTTTTTTTTGTTAAATATGTCAGGTGACAGGGTGAACATTAGGACCCCGCGGCGTGTGAGGCTTCTCCTTCCTTCTCAGTATTGATCTGACAGCTTCCTCGGACGGCCAGTCAGATAAAGGATGACAAAAAGACGTGGCGTGATTTCACTGTTGTGAGTCTGCTTGTAAAACTACTTAGGCTTTTTTAACAAGAGGTCCTCTGCCATGTCTGCCAGACAAAGCCTTTTGGCACAGTTTTAACTGAATAAGCACTTTAACTGGAACACTTTACGAGTGTTCGTCTTGTGGTTTGATTGTTATCGTATAGGTACAGAAACCAATTCATATTATTGACCAGTTTGGAGATCTTGATTTGTTTCGCGTCTTGGGATATGCGTTTCGATGCGTGGACTTTTTCACAGCCGGTGCGGCTGTAAGTCACAGTGTGGACTGGAGGACGAGACGCACACGTTTTTTGTTTTTTTGTTTTTTGTTTTTTTTAAACAGGTTCAGGACTCAACTACTACAGCTCTCCGCGGATTAAAGTAGTTTTCTGTTGGGATTTAATTGAAAACGGGAAGAAAGTGACGGAGTCGGCATGTCTCTAAGCAAAAACATCGAATTTGAGCACTTTGAAGAACGAGAGAAGCCACAGCGGACACCGAGGACCAACTCGGGCTCCGGGTCTCACTGTGGCTCCAGGGGCAACGGACTGGTCCCCAGCCCAGCGCACAGCGCACACTCCAGTTTCTACCGCACACGTACCCTCCAGTCTCTCACGTCCGAGAAAAAGGCCAGAAAAGTGAGGTTTTATCGCAACGGTGACAAGTATTTCAAAGGGTTGGTGTACGCCGTGTCTCACGACCGGTTCAGGTCCCTGGATGCCCTGCTCATGGAGCTGACCCGGTCCCTGTCGGACAACGTCAACCTTCCCCAAGGAGTCCGGATGCTATACACGTTGGACGGGAGCAGGAAGATCACCAGCTTGGAGGAGTTAGTGGAGGGTAAGGTTAATGATGGATTAACCAGCACAGTTGGCTGCTTGAATCAGTCTATGCAGGTTTAAAATCAATGGATCCATATATGCACTTGATTATAAACAGCCTCCTTTCCAAAATAACCCATGCAATTTAACCAAATACAACCCATACTGTTTGGTCTGACTGTGGGTGCACAGTTAAAGACATTTTAACTTTGCTCAGAAGTTATAAGTACATAAATCTGTCTAGTTATCTGTTGAAAATTGTTCTTCATATTGTGGATGCAAGGAAAAGCCGCTCATACATCTTTGACATAGTGCCCTGGCGTACATGACTCAGTGTCATGCAAGTGGACACAGACTCCTCAGTGCATCTTGCTGCACAGGGCTCCTCCAGTGTCCCTGGTTGCTAGCTATTCTCAGCTGGAGTCACTACTCTTTCACTTAGTGCATTTGTGAGCTTACTTGGGTGTGAAAATGCTCTATATTCCACTTAGTGCATGTTCTCCTTGAAATGAATGTGTGTGTTTGGGGTGGCTGCTGTTGCAAGCTTTTCCTGGGTGTTTGAATCCTTCACATTGATCTTATCCTTGGGGTTTAAACATGAAATTCTTCTCTCATCTTCAGTATAAGTTAATGGTTAGGAATACGAATACATAAGCTGGAAACTTGTTGAAGTTGTTTTGATGCCCATTGTGAAGGCTGGAGTGCTTATAAAACACAGTTTTGCACCTTTCCATTTTTTATAATGTTCACTCTGCAGGAGCAGTGACCTGTCAGTAACTAGTTATCATCTTGTCAAGCCCTCGGGCGTCTAGCATCACAGTGACCTGCCTACAGTCCTTTCAGCACCAGAGGTTACTGTCCACTCAGATCTAGGATCCACTGACCTCTTATTGCAGCTATTTGTCCTCATATACTGGTCTATTTTCATCTCTTCCCCCTACTGAATTTTCATCTCTGGCCTACACTCATTTCCTGTAGGACATCCCCTGAGAAACCAGGGGAGATTTAGGCCAGTACCTGATCTAAATTCTGTGGCATGACTGGTTGGAAAACTGAGCAAAAGTTGTTTTGATGCACTAATTTTACCTCAGACATGATCTTTTATTGCTTTTTTCCCCCCCTCTTCTTTTTGAAGCTGTCAAACTGATCAAAAGAAAAGAAAGAGGTTTTAGGTTAATAGCTGATATCATATATTTTAGAATTTGGTTTATGATTCAGCTGAACTGGGTTTTTTTTAAGACAGTCTGATTAAATATATGGCCACGACTGTTTCTTCATCAGAGTCTTTTATTGTAAAGGTGGGCCGGACACCCAGCTCTAGTCTTTGTGCACTCACCCATCCAGTGGAAAGAGAGAGGACATTACTGCACAGTCAGCACTCTTGAGTGCATTGATTACTGTGACTGTTGGGACTCTTTTGTATGGAAACCCAATAAAGCACCATTCACATATGTGCCCCTCATGAGTGGATGGGATTACAGAACCAACCAGTCAACTGGAACTGCTGTGCTTGTTTAAAAAACACAGAACATATAGTAGATACTGAAGTGGAAGTGGAAAGAGCTTTGTAGTCTAATTTAGAGGCTCCCAAATGTGCCTACAGGGTCAGTCTAGTTGATACAAAAACATGTTTGTCACTAAATGGTCTGTATGGAACATTAAACATTAAATGCCAAAGCCTCAAATGACAATGAATCTGAAGGGTATGAGCGCCAAACATCCCATCCATTAATTTGAACTGATGATGCTCTCCGGTTGGACGCTGAAATGATGTCTTCAAGAACAACGAAAAAGGAAGTCCACTTGGCTTGAATCAAGCCTATGAGAGTTACCATGACCTGAATGACTGAGAGGCTACGTCAACATAGAGTGTGAAGGCGAGAATGGCTTAGGTCTTTGCCACATTGTATTGGTGGGGAAGATCCTGCTGTTGTGCATGCTGATTTATTGTTAGGGTTCACTGAAACACTAAGAAGAACTTGGTCATTATCACAGACTGTAAAAAAGTCTGACTTTTTTTTTGGAGCTATGGGGACAACGTATTGGCAGGAGAGGACTGTCCAACCCTGGTTATTCCAAAGATGGGCAGAATGAACAAACCAAGCAGTTAAAGGGAACATCTTACCTGACT
>JAOWBL010005624.1:0-10070 GCA_028564865.1 Zenarchopterus dispar
CAGATGAGCTGGACGAAGTGGCTGGGGAGAAGGAAGTCTGGGCCTCCCTGCTTAGGCTACTGCCCCCGCGACCCGAATACAGATAAGTGGAAGAAGAAGATGGATGGATGGATGGCATCTCTGAATGTTCAGACGTTCTACAGCAGAAGACCAGGCACATTTCAGCTAGCAACAGGACTACTGAGGCAAAGCAGAGGGTTTTGAGGCTGATCTAGCCCAGTCACTTTCCCACTGACACTCCCAGGGATTAACAGACCCAGTCCAGGCTGACCTGACCCTGATTTCTGGCCCTGAAGTTGAAGGAGGGTTTACAGCATCTCTCCATTTTATGCTCTATTTCTGCTTTGTAGTTATATTTATGATTGACTTCTTTGCTTTTTAGAGGACCTTTACATAATGTCTCAGTGTTTTTTCAGCCCTCCCTTCGTGCTGCTTGTGCATGCTGATCCCGGTCTGCTTCATTTGACTTGTTCATGTGAGGTATTAAATAGTTCCTATCTTCATCAGTTATGTGAACCTTCATTCCTTTTCAATCTGATCTTCATCTGAAACGGGACTGAGCAGTCCCTGACTTCATGATTCTCGCCTTCCAGCAATGCCATTGCTTTGACAATCAAACCAAAGCCCTATTATGAAACTTCACATTTGAGAAGCTTCATTGTTGAATGCTGGAGTTGAACGCTGGTGTTAAAATTGTGTTTAGGTCATGTTCGCTTGGTCTGGAGCGGTCTCTGCTTGCTCCCTCGTTTAAAACTGAGCTCAGCTGAACTGAGACGTCAACAGATTGTTTCAGGAAGTGACTTCTTTCAGTTTGTTCACACATTTTCTTAAATGATGTAATCAATTATATCAGTCCATGGTTGCCCATGTTTATTGACACCATTCGACCTTATCACACTTTCAATGTTTGGGTAAAGCAGCTCCGACACAACAGTGATGTCTTTTACACAAAAACATTTTCTCACCCACCCTCAGGATCACCCACTTCTCCACCACATAGAGGTCTAGCCATGTTTCATACTAATTAAAATTTTGGGACCTTGCAGTGACAACCATAAATCATTCCGATGAAAACAGAGAGAACTCTGTCATCTGTAAATGTTCTGGACCAGACTGTAGTCTTGTAATGACTTGTGCCGCAACTGTTGGTTTCCAGTGAAATATTCCTGCTGTTGGGTGGATTCTGATGAGGTTTAGTTCATGAGGAGTAGTCAACATCATTGGGTCAGTGTTCTGTTTTGTTTTTTTAGTTTATTTCTGCTGGTTGCAAATGTCCTACCTGTTTAGGACATTCAGCTCTATCTGACCTCTGCTCCTCCTCAGGGCTCCGGAGATGTCAAGTACCACCTGGGTATGTACCACCGGCGTATCAACCGGGTCACAGACAGGAATATCACCTTGTCTCTAGTGGCCAACCCCTCTCACCTGGAGGCTGTGGACCCAGTAGTTCAGGGGAAGACCAAAGCTGAGCAGTTCTACGGTGGAGACAGCGATGGCAAGAGAGTGAGTCTGGAAGCATCCACATTCTTCACTGAAGTAACTCTAGTCACATGACACCGTGAAAGCACTTCATTAACAGTCCACTATTGAAGCATTCATGCCAATGACAGTATTTCTAAATGCAAATAAGACATGCAAACTGATTTTATATTAATTGCAGTGAAGGCAAATTCTACAATTTCCTGTCATTTCCAGAAGTGGTTCATCTCAAACACATTTGGAGGATGTATAGTGTGAACTCTCAGGAGGTCATTCCTCAGCATCTCTATCAGGTTCAGAACTGAACTCTGACTGGACCACTCAGAAGGGGGATTTTTTTTTTTTCTGAATCCATTCTATGGTGGATTTACCTCCATGATTTGGTTCATTGACCTGCTGCATCACCTACAAAACTTCAGCTGGTTGGCCGACACCCTGATATTATCCTGGAGGAGGTTTTAATAAACTTGGGAATTAATTTTCCCATCTAGGAACACAAGTGGTCCAGACCCTCAAGTAATGAAGCAAACCCATATCACAATGCTCCCTCTACTATTCTTCATCATTAAGATGTTTTGATGCTTGTAACAATTGTCCTTTTAGTTCCTGACTATTATTTCGGAATAATTCAATTTTTGTTTTATTTATATTTTGTTTTACATTGTAGATTGCAAGGTGCTCTTTGATAGGCTTCAGGTGCACATCAGTGTTTGTTTTGGAGAGCAGTGGACTACCTTTGTGCTCTTTTCCCCCGCTCGATGACTTTTCTATGGTAGACTCATGAACAAAAATGTTTCCAGTTCCACTGATGTCTTTAGCTGTTCATCCATACCTCACTGAAGAACTTGATTTGTCTCTTTGTAGTCATCTTAGCTGATGTCCACTTCAAGGAAGAGTAGCCACATCAGCAAACTGTTTCCATTTCTTGATGGTGGACTGATAGATGTTTAAACACCTACAGATGACCTTGTATTCCTTTTCACCTTTCTGCAGTTAAACTGCTCTTGATCACCAGTAGATAGACATTGTGATTGTCTAATATTGACTTAGCTGAAGATCAGATGACATTTCATGATAATTTAATGCAAAAACATTCAATTCCAAGGGGTTCACATACTTTTTCTTGTCACTGTCTTATCAGAGGAATCCACAAAGAGAAATTATCCTGTAAAAAGCTGATGTTTGGAGTCAGTAGCGTAAGCACATTTGAAGATGTGAGAGGCAGCATGCTGCATTTTGATCATGTCAGACATGTGAAGCACTTTGTATAACAGACAGCATCACACGTCCTTGTTTGAAGACAGAGTTACAGTTAGTCTGAACCAGGGATGACTTAAGCCCTCTGTGTTATGTACACAGGTAATGTCCATCCTTCTCCATGGAGATGCAGCCTTTGCAGGCCAGGGGATCGTCTATGAAACCTTCCACCTGTCTGACCTTCCATCCTACACCACACATGGTACTGTGCATGTGGTTGTCAACAACCAGGTAACAGGCAGGAAGCAAGAGGTGAAACAGTTCCATACGAGAGACTCAGTTGTAACTGTCTAGTCTGTCTGCAGATTGGTTTCACCACTGATCCTCGCATGGCACGCTCATCTCCATATCCGACTGACGTTGCTCGAGTCGTCAATGCTCCCATCTTTCATGTCAATGCTGACGACCCTGAAGCCGTCGCCTACGTCTGCAAGGTGGCAGCTGAATGGAGAGCCACCTTTCACAAAGACGTGGTGGTTGACCTGGTGAGCAAGAACTTAATCTCTGAAAACCATTGACTTTCTGTTACACAAACAAGAGGACAAAGTGTAAAAAGTTTCTCTTTGTTTGGGTTCATATCTTCACACTTTAGTGATCTTTACTGGTGTCAGATAAGTCTACATACCACACCTCCAAAAAAGTTGGGAAGTTTCCTAAAATGTAGCAAAAGCTAAATTTGTATTATTTTGTGCAACTGAACATTTACTTAATAGACACAAGTACAAAATAAACTATTTTCAATGTCTATGCTGACCATCTTCATTGTGCTTAAAAAACACAGCTACATTTAGATGCAGAAACACAACCAACAGGCTATAAAAGCACATTTACCATTGTGTTCCATCAATATACTTATATTAGAATAATCTTTATTGACTGTCGGGACTTACACTGACTGTCAACTCTGGTGTTTTGGTAGCCCCATAATAGGTGTCCAGAGTGGGTTGATTACTTCATGATGTTCTAGGTCTTCCAGCGGGAGCAGCTTGAGATCTTATCTTTTGATTTTAGTCTGCAGTGCTTTTTTGCAGAAAAGCAGTATTTGAGGATCCTGATAAAATGCTGCCACCAGTTTCCTCTCTATGCCGTTTCTCCTCTGAGGGGAACTCTGAGACAGTGGAGTCATTGTTGTGGTCTCAATGGTTACTATTGTGCGAAATGACTAAAAAAAATCCTTTGAGATGTAGGTCGCTAAGAATTTCCCTGTTTGCACCCTTTCCATCATTTATCATTAATGCAGAGAAAGGTCAGGTCTGCATCATGTTTTCTTCTAAAGTAGTGTATTATTTCTTTTACAATTGTAATGTTTCATCAGTGTCTGGACACTTGTTTGATCCCCTGGAGGTAAGCCCAACCACAGGTATACCATCGGGAAACTCTGAATCATGTTGTTGGATAACTGAGCCAGTTTGCAGTCATTTAAGTATTGAGAATAAAGAACTGGACTCAAAACAGATCCCTGTAGGACACCAGTAATGAGATTGATAGTGATGTGGAGACCTATTTTCAGTCTCTTTAGGTAATCTGGGAGGAAATCTTCAATGTAGGAGCAAATGAGAAAATGGGGTTAGTTCAGTAGTTTAACTAGAATCTGGAGTGATTGTATTAAAGGCTGAATTAAATCAGTGAAAATTATCCTCATGTGCTCTTTTGATGATGATGCAAGCAGCTCAGTGTAGTGTGTACTGGGAAGGCTATGAGTTCTTCAGTTGATCTTGATGGTTCTGGTTTAAAGAACAGAGGACGTAAAACCTGTTTCTGAAATTCAAAAGGTGCGTCTGAGTCCATTTTGTTATACTAATCACAATAACAGTTTCTGTACAGATACATCTGAGGGCTTGAATGTCCAGGAGTGGTTTCTGTTATTGCCCTTGAGCTAGAGGAGGTGACTGTAGAGGTGGAGGTCTGGACCTCTATGCTTACACTTCTGCCCTCAAGACCTGAAGATAGACAGACAGACAGACAAACTAATGAAACAAGGCCATTGCTTTTTTTGAAGTAGGGACTCTTTGATGGATGTGTCTTTTAATGTCAGTCCAGGTACCCTCATCTCCCCAGCAATACATTATTCATGTATATCAGAAACCATTCTGTTCTTCTTTGCCTCTCTAAATATTTTTGAGTGTTCCTACAGCAAATTCTTTTTTTGTTTCTTTCTCTCAATGCAATTTGAAGAAACTGAAAATTAATTTCTTTGTCATTTTTGAAAACTGTTCTGCAAAGATTCCCAGTTCATTCACATGTCTTAGTTTGACTTGATATTATTATCCAAAAGGACCTCAAACTTTGTACATTTAAACATCTTTTACCATTAGAAGAGCTTTGACACTGCTGTTTTTATGATTAAAATGAGTTGCACGCTCACATTTACCTATGTGTACAGGTATGTTACCGTCGGATGGGCCACAATGAGATGGATGAACCAATGTTCACACAGCCGCTGATGTACAAGCAGATCAAAAAGCAGAAACCAGTTCTGCAGAAATATGCAGAGAAGCTGATCACAGAGGGAGCCGTGAGCAGGCAGGAGTATGAGGTAAAACAGTCTGTAACTTAATAATATAGAGTTTTTCCCTTGAAATCATCAAAATCTTCAACTTCAATTTATGCACTGTTTACAAACTCTATTCATACTGTTAAAGTTCAAATTCTAGGGTCTAGAAAGCATGTAAAAAGGTAAAATCGGTTATTTATTGGCGTAACATGTAATTTAAAACCTGTTTTGATATAGAAAGGGTATGACTGTAAAAATAGATTTTCCCCAAACACTCCATGTAGTTTTAACCTTTAAGGAAAGTTCATAAACTCTCCCTTATCCTTTAAACTTCAATACCTTTAAAGAAGATCCCCAGCTGAATAAATAAAACCATTCTGATTCAATGTAATGGATACTATTGCATTACCTCTATGCATCACACAACTTTCATAAGAGTTATTTGTGCTTCTGTTCGCAGGAAGAGATTGACAAGTATGATAAGATTTGTGAGGAAGCGTATGCTCGCTCAAAAGATGAGAAGATCCTCCACATCAAGCACTGGCTGGACTCTCCATGGCCTGGTGAGATTCAGGCTCTGGGATCAATGTGTGTGTTTGAGATCAATAGCAATAGGTATAATGACTAGTATGAGGAAGATATCTGGATCACACTCAGTGTAGAAGCAGCGGTTTAACCAAAGGCAATCAGATCAATCAGAGCAGTCAGGAGGGTAGAAGCTGAGTTTAAGAGGCTTTGCAGGGATATTACTGTTAGGCGTTCTTAATAAAAGATGACAGTAAACTCACAGCATGACTAAGAACATCTAAACCACATGCATGCAGCTGATAATGAAGCTTTAAAGCTCTTGATTTGTGTTCTTAATTTGCAGACATGATAGGCTCTTGTTGTCTTTAGGTTTTTTCACTTTGGACGGACAGCCCAAGTCGATGAGCTGCCCCTCCACCGGTCTGACTGAGGAGAACTTAAAACACATTGGACATGTAGCTTCTTCTGTCCCTGTGGAGGACTTCACCATCCACGGAGGTCTGAATCACACTGCTAAGTCCATCATGCTCTCTTCAGCAGTTTAACCAACTTTGTCTGAAGTGACATTAAGTTTTGTTGAATCAGGTCTGAGTCGCATCCTGAAGGGCAGAGCAGACATGGTTCGGAACCGGATGGTGGACTGGGCTCTGGGGGAGTACATGGCTTTTGGTTCGCTGCTGAAAGAGGGAATCCATGTCAGACTATCAGGACAGGACGTAGAAAGGGGAACATTCAGGTAAGCTGAACCTGGATGGGTTCATTTGAAGTTTTGAACCAGATTTCTTTGAAGCTTTCAAATGAATCTGGTTCACAAATGATTCTTGATTCAGTTCTTCCTGCTACACATTAAACAATCAACTCTGAGAGCCAACAAGGGCACTGGTAGACTTGCTCGACTGCCTAGACATCAACTCAAAATCTGTCCCAGAAGCCTGCAGAGATGTGCAACAAGTCACAAAGCAGACTGAGGAAAATATTTAAGATGGGATTTCCTTAATAAGCAATAAGAAATGGTGAAACAACTATAATAACCTGAAGAGAAATGTAAAAGAGCAGAGTTCTAGAGTTGCAACTGTTTTTTTTTCTCAGCCACCGTCACCACGTTCTCCATGACCAGAACGTGGACAAGAGGACCTGCATTCCTATGAACCACTTGGCTCCTGACCAGGCGCCGTACACAGTCTGCAACAGCTCGCTGTCTGAGTATGGAGTCCTCGGTGAGTCCAGCACTCCGCTGGTGCTTCAACATCTATGTTCATGTTCACCTACAGATGAATGTCCTTCTGTGGCCTTAGTTGGATCTCTTTCCTCCACAGGGTTTGAGCTAGGATTTGCCATGGCAAGTCCCAATGCCCTGATCCTGTGGGAGGCACAGTTTGGAGACTTCCACAACACGGCACAATGCATCATCGACCAGTTCATCTGTCCCGGCCAGGCCAAGTGGGTCCGACAGAATGGCATCGTACTTCTGCTGCCGCATGGCATGGAGGGCATGGTGAGAGAAAATAAGCTGCTCTCCAAGCAGCTTAGGATATAAGCACCAACTCTGGTTTGTTTTCATCCTTACACTGTCATCTGTCTGCATCACCAGGGCCCAGAACATTCTTCAGCTCGTCCAGAGAGATTCCTGCAGATGTGCAACGATGATCCAGATGTCATGCCTGTAAGACAAGCACACTCAAACACCCACAGGCAGCAAAGCGGGCATGTGTGTGTGTTTCCTAACCCTGGTTGTGTCTCTCAGAACATCACAGAGGACTTTGCTGTCCGTCAGCTCTATGACTGTAACTGGATCGTGGTGAACTGTTCAAACCCTGCAAGCTACTTCCACGTTCTGAGGCGACAGATCCTGCTGCCGTTCAGGAAACCTGTAAGACTTTCTCTTTCTCTCTCTCACACACACACCATAAGCTATATCGATATAGATTGAAAGCTGGTTTTCCCTGAAACATTAGACCTGAACCAAACCTCAGTGTTATTGCTCCACGACTGGTTACTGTCAGTGTTGCAGCACTGATTTACAGGTTGTTACATAAAACTTTTACAAAGAAAAATGAACAAATGTTCTACGAGAACCATGAGATGATATAGAAACACTACTTCCTCTTAGAGATACTAAATTCAATCCAAAAATACTTTATTTAACCCCGAAGAGAAAGTACTTATAACTGGATCTACATGCTGTTGAATCACCAGGTTACTTGGTAATGCCCAAATTATACATTTTTGTTCTTTTGGGATTTTTTGTTGAATAAATAATGAGATACTGAAGAGCAGTTGTTATGTGTCTGAGGTTGTATTTGCCAAATACAAAAAAAAAAAAAAAACGAAGAGATTATTTTAATTATGTTTACTCAGAAATGTTGTATTAGAGGAAGGCTTGCATTATCTGTATTCAGGCCCTTTTTATTTATTTCATTGACTCCCCATTTGTGTCTGCAGCTGATCATCTTCACTCCCAAATCTCTGTTGCGTCATCCAGAGGCCCGGTCCAGCTTTGACGAGATGCTGCCAGGTAACACCATCATTCTTCTCGACTTACTCCCGCTTTCAGAGAGGAGGAGTTGTTTTCTGTCTGTTCATCAGCTTTCCACTTCTCTTCCTCCTCCTTATTCTCTATGTGCAGGAACTCACTTCCAGAGGTTGATCCCAGAAGTGGGCCCAGCAGCTGAGTGTCCTCAGCAGGTCAAGAGACTCATCTTCTGCACAGGGAAGATTTACTACGAGCTGACCAAAGAGAGGAAGACCAGAGGCTTGGAAGACGTTGTGGCCATCAGCCGCATTGAGCAGGTATGTGCCACACAGAAACAAGCTCCAGAAGCACTGCAGCCCAAACACACAACTCAGCATTTGATCATGTCCCGGTGATTGAGGGAAACTTTCAGTGAGGGATCTGAAAACACATAACACATTGGCCTCACCACTGAAGATTAAGAGTAATATGTTTTTCCTCTTCATCTAGCCAAATGTTTCAGACCACAATGCTGTAAAAGAGTGGTCTGCAGACTTCACTCACAGCACACCTGGTGGTAGATGTTTGATTTCAATAACGTGACAGATTTTTTTTGTCAGTTAAGCCTTGGTTGCAAAAGTTCCTACAAATGCTGAGTTTGTGGACATCTCCCAGTTTGTGCAAAATCGGGAGTTCATAGACATTCATGGAGCGGAGACACAGTTTCTTATAGACTTTGTAGAAACTCAGTATTGCTGCAGTTAAGATTCGGAAGAGAACACATGCTTGAGAAAATGAGGTGATTTTTCTGCCACATGCTGGGCATAGACTTTATATGATATCTGTAAGGGTGCCTTGGAACCTATAGACAGTATAATTATGGCCATCTTCCAAAAATTGTTGTTGAAAGGTGCCCATTTAGGACCCCTATATGCAAATCACAGCAATCTCAAGTTGTTGGTCAGAAGATCCTATGGCTTTCTGCACATTTTGTTGAGTTATAGAAGAGGCGATTGTCCAATATCTCTGATCATCTGTGTCCTGATCATTTCATATTTGTCGAAACGTTTGTAATTTTCTAGGTGGCAGTCATAGTGAGAAAACCATAGCTGCACCTTGCAATTCTAAATCTAGCAATCTAGCAGTTGTAGCTGCTGCTTTCGTTTGGCCGAAACTGAGCAACACATGTATGATGTACTTCTGTGTTAGGCATCTCCATTCAAAAGCCATTCATGGGAACGCTGTAAGGGCCCTTCAAGAACAAGTTAATGTATTCTCTTAGGTTGATGTAAGGTATTCATCCATTGGTCATTTGACATGGCTTTTCGTGGTGTGTTCATAGAAAATCTTGGGCATAACATCGACCTGGCCAAAAACTTAGGAACGGTCTACGAACACTGGAATCTTATAAAGCTGCTTTAAGAAGGCTGTAGGAAATGGTCCCAACATCATTTGTAGATTGTTCGCAGCTGTTGGTACTGGTTATTGTGACCAAGGTTTAAAGATAAAACTTGGGCTGAGAAGAAATCATAACTACTCTTTTTTTAGTGCTTTAGAAATATCATTAAATGTCATTCGTTACACTGAATAAATAGTATTTTGATGGCCATGAAATTTTTTTCTTAGTTTGTTTTACTGTTCATTTTTGTTGTTTGTACTGACTGAAGACTTAACACTTACTCTGGAGCATATGTCTTATAGATCTTTCCTTATTCTGACGCTGAAGTCAGGTTTAATTTGGAGTTGAACTCCAAACTTTGAGGTTTAATTACCGTATATACTCGCTCATAGGTCAACCCACTCATAAGTCGAGTGTGATTTTTTTTTAACATAAAGAGATATCAACTTGTGTTAATTCAG
>JAOWBL010005626.1:0-10069 GCA_028564865.1 Zenarchopterus dispar
TTCTTACTCGTATAACCATACAAAGCTCCATTTCACTGCTTTCCACTCGTCTTTTCTTTTAGGCTGTTCCTTTCAGGCGTTGCTACAAGTGACTCACCCACCTTCATCTAACCCCATCCTCTGCATCTTCTTCTCTCACTCCAACTATCTTCATGTCCTCTTTCTCTTCTGCTAGTTTTTGAATTTTCTAGATGTCTTAAACAGTCCAGGAGTTATGGCTATGAGAAGTACTCTATCAAGTCTTGTTGGTAAAGACAGGATGGTCATGAAGGGGCTTTAAACTGACCTAAATTTCTTTCCTTTATAGTCTTATGAGCAGCATAGTTTGTTCATCAACAAGTTAAATAAGTTGCATATTTTTGACTGAATAAATCATTTTAATGTTTTATGGTTAGTTGACACATGCCTTAAACAGTCTTAGGCTAATTTTAGAACCTAATAACTGAATAAAATGGTTTGTTATTGCACAGTTCATAATCTGATTAGTCCATTAATTGTTTCATTAAACAATAAATTATTCAAGTTTAACCCTCTTGTTGTGTTCATTTGTCAGGAACAGCAATGGTGTTCCCTGGTCAGTGTGACCCAGTGCATGTTTAATTATCCAAAAGATGTCCAAAATTATATGTTGATTACACTAATTACTGAAAAAATAATTTTAACTTATTTACCTACCTACCTACCTATCTTCAAACTTTGAAATGGGTCAGTTTGACCCGGAACATAACAGGAGGGTTAGAAATAGTTGTTGGAACAGCCCTAATGTGTTAGGATCAGTGTTTTTGTGTTCCGGTTTTTCCTTGCTTTCCTTTGGGCAGAGCGTGGCTGCTTGATTGGGAGTTCCCACGCACCTGTTTTCCACACCTGTCTTTCATCAGTTGCAGTTAAAACCCCAGCTCTTACCTTCACTCCTCGCCAGTTCGTTCTAGGTTCTCGATCGTGTTCCATGTCTTGCTCCATGTCTCGTTCTCTCACTCTCTCTCTGTGTTCCTGCTCAGTTTGGGGTTTCTCCCAGCTCCCGGTTTTCTTGGAGATCTATCTTTTGTTCATCCCGGATCTCTGTTTTTTGTTCTTGGACTATTAAACTCTTGTTTTGCTTCGATCCGCATTGTGGGTTCAGTTTTGTTCAAGCCCCGGCTTAACATAATGTAGATCAGTGAGAGCTAAGTAACTAGCTTGCAGCTCATTTTGCACAGAGCCCTTTCAGCTGTTGAGCGTTTTACTTACCAATTCAAAAGTACTTCTATACAATTTGGGTCCCCTTTATCCCCCCTCTGAGATTAATGTTTCATATGTTCTTTTGGGCCACACAGCCATTTCTTTGAAGATTATACTGTATTTAAATGTCAAGCTTTCCCGTCTTTCCTGTGTCAAAACTTGGCCATTGTTGATCAGTTTGCCAGCCTAATGTTCAAGAGGAACGGTGCTTTTCATAGGTTGAAATTATTGTAACAAGGAAAACATTTGGACTCTATGAAACTAGTGAGCAGCTATGTTTTTAGGCCTTTGTCAGAGATTATGGATAAGGTATAATATAATGGATAATGTATAATATAATGGTAATGGTAGCTTTTATGATTAACTAATTGCAGTATTTCTTACTACAATTTTAAGATTAATTATTCAGCTCTATGTAAACAGTTTTTTCCAAAACAACTTGGCAGTTCTTTTTTTTTTTTACTTGGTCTCCCTGCAAGTCAGAAATATCATTTATTTTGGTACATATCAGTTGACATATCAGTAGGAAAGTGGCAGCTTTTACATAAATTACAGGATGTCTGCAGTTCACTTAAAAGATGTGCATAGCACCGGCTTCTTATTTATGTTCAAACGTTGATGAAAATGTTACCTGAATTGTTTTCTCTTTTCAGTCTCAGATGCATGACTCTTATCAGTCTGATCCACCTTTTTGTTCTTTGTTGCAGACATCTACATTTAGATATGTTCCCATACCTTTTTTTTCCAATTCCAGTGTCCATACCTAGGCTGATACTGAGCAATGTTCTGATATCAATGCTATTTTTTATCTTTTTAAAAACCATATTAACATTTTTGCTCAACTACCATCAGATAAAAAATGACTATTAAATAGAGAGCAGTTTTCAAGCTGTATTTACCTGGGAAACTACCCTGGCTTGAGATGTTCAATTACACAGTGAAATTCAACATTTTCAGTGATCGCCATCTAGTTTGAAGAATTTTACAGTTTTGCCCGTCATTGTTCTTGTTTTAGTCTGGAAACCACAGTCTTGCATAGAGGAGATGAGAGGCTCGATATTTTACCTGGTTGAAGAACTTGTGCTTAACGGGTGCTGTGCAGTATAAATGCAGTATTGTGGCCTCCCTGGTGCCTGAAGTCGAGTTACAGGAAGAGGAGTCAGTAGGCATTATTGAGGGATTCTTTGTAACATGATGGCATTGCTGTCTGTTTGGTTGGCCTCACCAGCATCTGTTGGAAGCAGGAGTTGGAGCTGATGGTGGATCGCTACCCCTCCGACCCCACCCAAAAAATAAATTAGTTTTAAAAAAAAATCATGTAGCACAAATTGAAATAAGGTCAGCTCAGTCTTCCTCTGTCACTCCAGCTGTTTTTGTCATTGACTGTCCTTCAATTTGTTAATGACCTGAGTTTTCTTTCTTGCAGTCTGTTATTTTAGTAGCCAGTTCCATGTTACACTTCCTGTATTATGCTGATTTATAGGGTCGTCTGATCTGGGGATGAGGAGCTTGCAGTCCTCCTCATCTCTGCTGGATGGAATTTGTTGTGATCCCAGATACCTGCATAGGACATCTGGATCATAAACCAGAACATCAGCACACAGCTGTTGCTGTGCTCACCTGAGGGGTTGAGTGACTGTGGTGTTGGTGGGATCAGTTAAAGGCGGGCTGTAATCAGTGTTCCAGACCCACCGTCTCTTCTACAGGAGGCTATAAGGTTGACTGGAATGGATTACTGCATGCATGTTTCTCAGTTCCCCGAACACTTGTTGAACCTTAGATCCTTGCTCACCTATACTTTTAAAAGATTTTTTTGTCCTCTACATGATCTAACAGCACTCCTGTTTCAAGTTTCTACCTCAGGGCGTAGAAACTTTGTGCTTGGAGCTCACCCCAGCCTAACCTCAGTGCCCTGTTTAGGGCACTGAGATTAGGCTGGAAGCACATCTTCCACCTCCCAAAGTGGCCATCATTAGAAGCAGTTACATAAACACTGAGGCAGTGTGATGTATGCTTTCTTGACTACACCTGGGATCTCTGAGGTCATTCTTTATTTATTGTTGTGGTATTGTTGAAGGTGATTGTGGTTTGAACTTTATTATTTAACGAATTACATTTAAGTGGAACACTGTAAATGCATTAACATATTTTCAATAAGGTTAACACAAATTGAACAAGCAGAAGCTTCAATGATTTAAAAACAAAGACCTCCTGTATATTGTATTAGATATTATGCTTACAAACATCAATACAAGATTTGTAATAAAACTTATATGAATGTGCAGGGTTTATTTTAGAGTAACCTTGTACACATACTTGCAGAGGAAGTCAGATTTCTTTGTTTGTGTTGCACTGTATAAAAAAGCTTTGTCATGTAGACTACTTTTGCTAGCGTGTGAGTGTATTACACTTTGTCACACAGAGAGTAATTCCAACATATCTGATGGAATAATCTCTTCAAAGTTTTTGGTTGGGTATACATACTGCTCCTTTTCCGTGTATATATGTAGATGGTCACATATGGATATATGTGTGTATATATGTATGTAAGTGGTTGCCAATATGTTTATAATTGAATGTATGTACATATATGTACATCTGTATGTATACACACACATTCAAAATGTGTATAAACTTAGACACATCCCCTTTTCTCTCTCTTACACACACACGCACACACATATGCTCACTCACACACCATTTTCTGTCTTTGTCCCCTTTTCTTTTATGTCTATTTGTCTATTACTATTATGTCTGTCTCCTACTGTAATCTATCTCATTATGAAGACACATCACACAAACACTGCAGTGATCACTACACTACACACACTGCACCCGTCACTGTCCTTGTCTTTTTGTCAGTCTTGTACTTTTGTGTTTCACATTTGTGATTTTAGTCCTCCTTGGCAGAATTAGGAATTCATATATTAATAAAATATGTGAGATTAGATTGTCAAGGAGGACTGGTGAAGGACACACCCCCCACAATAATGCTTCATATGAAAATACCCGCTGCAAGATTAAAATGCATATATATATCCCTTGGATAAAGGTTTTACCAAATCATAGTACTAACCATTAAAATATATGCAGACCAACAAAAAAAAAAGTTTTGGGTCAGAAATACCAGCATGCTTAAGTAAATCATTTTGTTCCCCAAAAAAGAAGGAAAGAATTATTCACTTATGGCCAAGTGAAGTCTGTGCTCCAAGTGTGCATGTCATTCAGATCACAAGACAGAATATGTGGCAAAATAGTTGTTTTCTGCTGTCACATTATTATAAGTCTAATATAAGATACATTTAAAATACTAATGTGAAAAACTGCACACAAAAAATGTGTATTGGCAAAAATAAATAAATAAATAAAAAGAAATGAGCATTAAGTACTGCAATGTGAATGTAGCCAAAGATAAACCAGTTCTTGGTAAAAAAAAACAAAACAAAACAAAAACATGCTTTTATATTTTCCTTAAAAATGTGAATGAGCAAATGTACACTCCCTGCTCAAAAATGATGTCACTGCCTAGATTCAACTTGGCAATCAGTTAAGAGCCTCCGACTGGATAATTACTGCATGGATGATTGTTTCAGCTGGTTGCAAGTTATTGAACTGATGCAGTGAGGAGCGTCTAATTTTTTTTTTAAAACAACCATGTCAGAACACACATCCTGTGGTCATGGGAAAGATACTGATTTGTTTCAGAAGGTAAAGCAAAGACGACGTCTACGGAGATTGTTGAAATGACTAAAATTGGGTTAAGAACTTCCCAGTGCATTATTGAAAACTGGAAAGTTATCACTCAGGTAGTCAGCTGACCTCATAATGTTTGGTGAACCTTGATGTGACCAACTGCAGCAAGATCACTGGCCCCTCAGGCTTGTACAGCAGGCACTAAGCATCCTGGGAGTGTCACTTCATCCTGCTGGACTCATCAAAACACACGATCTTCTTCCATTCCTCCAGAGTCCAATTTTTACATTCTCTTGCAAATTGAAGCCTTTTTTCCAATTAACCTCAATGATAAGTGGTTTTCTTCAGGCTACACAGCTGTTTAGTCCCAGTCTCTTGCATTTCCTTTCCATTGTGCATGTGGAAATACTCTCACTTTCACTATTAAACATAGTCATGATTTCAAGTGTTATTTTTTTCTTAAAGATTAGATTTCATCAAATGTTTAAGTGAAGGCCAATTATAATCATTCAAGACTTTTTTCCAACCACATTTCCTTCTCGTAGACGAAGATTCTCAGTTCATTCCATCAAAGAAATTTTTTCTTCCCTGATGACTCAGGCATATTCCAAGATGACAATGCCAGGATTCATCAGGTTTAAATTGTGAAAGAGTGGTTCAGGGAAGTCCACACATGAAGTCCAGACCTTAACCCCATTGAGAATCTTTGGGATGTACTGGAAACGACTTTGCACAATGGTCCAACTATCCCATCATCAGTACAAGATCTTGGCAAAAAATGATTGCAGCTATGGTTGGAAATAAATACTGTGGCCTTGCAAAAGCTTATTGGAACAATGCAACACCGAATGCATGCTGTGATCAAAGCGAAAGGCGGTCCAACGAAGTATTAGTGTGTGACACTTTTCTTTTGAACAGGCAAGATATATTAGAGAAAGCTCCTGAAAACATTTCAACCAGAACATTTTAGAAACAATTACACAGTTTCACAGATTTTCCAGCTTTTTTTTTTTTTTGTATTCTGAGTCATGCATATCCTTCCCTCATTCACCAAGACTGTAAACATGACCAGAAGATAACAAAAACAGATGCACTGTAATGATGAAGTAAACACTAACATGAAGATGGAACAGGAAGCACTGCTGACTTTGATTTCCTTGGTATCAGCTGCTATAAAGTTAAACTCTGCCTTTAATGAAATTGTAAATGCCTGCATGTGCAGAAGGGAGGCCATTGTAAGAATAGTCTGCAGCAAAGGTTTTTTCCAGAAGCATTGTCATAGATAGAAAAGTGGTTTTAGATGAGAACTAGTGCTTAGGTTTTTTTGTTACAGTCGTTGAAGAATAGCAGCAAAACCTTAAGACATTCATGTCTTCTCTGATCTAACTCAGTAAAAACAAACAAACAAACACTGCAGAAACAAACAAAACAAAAAAATACTGCAGAAAGACCACTAGCGTGGGAGATCATGTAATATGTGTTTATGGCGCTTGTAGAGGACACAAACAACTTTTCTGATACAGAATTGAAATGCTAATATGGAAGTGGTTTTGTTTTTAAAAGTAAAACCACAGCTTCATACACTTCTACAAATAAGCCTTCAAACTTCAGTAAAATATTTGGTAGGGACTGAGTCACAGAGTGTAGGCCTGCATTAACATGCTTACTTTTAGTTATGTGTGTTTGTATGCATGAATATATAGAGAGATGTCATTGGGTTTTCCTACACCACCCATTACCCAGTTTCTTTTCATCAAGCTGTTTTCAGCAGCTCTCACTAACCACAAGCTCACTGGGCCTCCATGAGCTGTGTGGAGCGCCTTCATGCTGCACACCACAAGACTATAATCAATGGCTCAAAAGAAAAGGGGAAAAAAATCTCAGTATTAGGAATGTTTTATTTCTGGAAGGCATTTAGGCAGTTTAGTTAGTTAGATAGCTAGTGACAAAAGAGCAGACAAATGGAGAGACATCCACCTGCTGTCTTTCCCCTACACAATACCAGTGCCCTTCCTCTGAGGCTGAAGTTGGGCTGGGCAAGATGGTGTCGCTGTCTTGTGGACTGAGTCCCACTTGTTTAAGATGCTGAAATAAATTAGCTGTGCTGCTACCTTTTGCTGCTCTGGACTATGTACAAACTTTACTGCACAGAGCGCTTTGTGCAATGTCAGAATCACTTCCAGGTGGCTGAAGAACATGTACCTGTTTTGGACTTGTGACTTTACTGAACTCAACTTTACTGAACTATAGAAGGTCGTGGAAGTGATGGTGGTACCATAACATGACACTGACTTGTCAGGAAGACCTGTCTTTAGAATGCAGTTGTGACAATGGCAGTTGAGCTCAGGGACCATGACTTAGACTTGTGTATCTTTCAGTTCTATAGGAAGATTGTGAACAGCCATCTGTTTTAAGGTTTATGTAACACCCCTGCCCCAAATGTCATGGTATCCAACTTAACATCCAGAAGATCAACTAGTGTCTCTACATTTATTCTAAGGTAAATCAAAGAAACATTGCTTTTAACTCCGTTAACATTATCTGTACTTACCTAGCAACACAGCCTTTGCCACTAGTGCTGTGGTTGGCTAAAGTTAATCACCACTCACACTGTGAGTTTACTGAAGACCACTGAGCTACTGAGCACCACATGCAAGGTTATAACTTTAGATCCAGTGTTAGATAGCTAGCAGTATATCTGTGAAACTTCAGATCCAGAGCTGGACAGCTAATAGTAGATCTGAAGTTTTTAGTGCAATAACATCCTATGTACTAGTAATTATTTAGCACTGAATCTGAATTAATGGCTTTCCAAATTTCAGCTAATTAAAAGTAAGTGAGTAAGTAAGTGGCAAATGAACAGTGTTGATTCTGGATGTTGTCATCTGCAATTGTGATGACAGTAGGATGAGCCCTAATCTTCTTACTGTGATCTGTAAACTCTCACCTGCAATATAATCTTACTGCCAACACTACCTTCATGATATATTTAAATCCCATTTGAGTGCTTCATGACAAAAAGTGTTCCTTTTGGGACTAAAATTAGTCTAAAACATGCCGTGACAATATTTTTTCATACTGACAGTCACATCGTAATGCTGTAAATAACTCTGATGGCTTGTCCGAGTTAGCAACTAAAGGTTGCAGCCCTTGCTAATACGGTAAACATGCAGAGTAAAGTGAAAATTCATCTTCATATTTTAAACATTGTCATAAACCTTGGCTAAAAGGTCAACAGTGGCCTCAGTTATGTTTTTATACAGTAAAAATGTGAAAACTTAAAGGAAAAAAAGTTTTGTATTGATGATTTCAGATTACTGTAAATGTAATGTCGATGTGTATTTGTCTTTATCTTGACTCTCAACAAAAATGAAGTAAACTTCTACATCTGCTTTTGGTTTTTGGTCATTTTGTTTTCTTACTTCATTTCCTCTTATCTACAAAGTGTTGAGTGAAACAGATTATTAATCACACAACTGCAGGATGTGTTTTTCTATATTCAACAAACACACTTTCTGTAATGTAGATATGATACAAATAAGGTGAATTTTATGTCTGATATAAACTTTGAGGGCAAATGGTTATAAAGACGCAAGTTAAATTACTGTTTGAGGGATGCCAACTCCAAGAGCTTATTTAATGTAAACACTGATTCCTTCTGACATTCAGCCACCTTTGCTTATCTTCTAATTCTCATGGGACATGAGTTGAAGAAGACATCTCCTTGGAAAGAACAAAGGCATTTTCTGCTCCTTATTCATCAGTTCCATCAATACCCATCCTATCAGTCCTGATGACACAGAAACCAGAAGTCTGGGACACATTTCTTCATTATCAATGCTTTCCCCATGCTGCCGTAATAGGATATCCTTCATAATGGCACATATCAAGAAGATCATCTTTATATTGTGATTTTGTCAAAAGAGGAAAACAAAACAAAACAACTAAAATGATTAAAGAGGTGTGTTGCAGTGGGGTTTTCTGCAACCAATCTTGAGAAATCAGGATGTCTGATATTTCATATCTACCCATTGTCTGTATCCAGTTATTCCTACTCAGGGTCATGGGGATCTTCTGGAACCTATCGCAGCTCTCTTTGGGTAAAAGTTACAGCTTGGATAGGTTTCCAGTCTATCACAGGGCCACATATTCAGACAACCACACACTCTCTGACTCTCAAGGGCTGTGGAAACGGAAGTTCCCAGACATGAGCACGGAGAGAACATCCAAACTCCACACAAAGACCCATGCCGTAATTTGAACCAGGAACCTTTTTACTGTGAAGCAGTAGTGCTGACCACCAAACCACTGTGCCATCCTTATTCTATCAAATGTATTAAAATAACAGATTACCAAAGGTGATACAGGGAATTAGGTTAGTTTAACAGTGTATTATTATGGGATGCTGTTTAATTCTGGACAAAGTGGTAATAAAGTGCAGCAGAAGTCATGCTGTAGAGAAGTGACAGGAACCTGCCTGCACTGGTGTTAGTCCTGCAGGCACTTTGTGAAAATATCAATTCGCTTGCTGACATTCATTTTATGTTCTGAAAGAGTGCTCCGGGAAACATATCAGCATTTGTGATCTGGATTCTCCACAAAATGCTGTGCAGTTTTTTAAGGTTGCACAGTCAAGATGAGACTTACCTTCATTCTATTATTATAATTATTATTATGATTAATAATAATCTGTTATTATTATTATTAGTCCTGTCCATTATCCGGTAAAGTGTTTCCCATGAATTTTTTTCAATTTTCTACAGACTCATATTTTCTAGATAGCTTGGCCTGTTTACATACATACATACACAAACACACACAAAGAAAAGTTTATTTGGAGGGTTGAAAGTAGGTCATCACGGTGGAAATATAAATAACACACATATATATATATATATATATATGTGTGTGTGTGTGTGTGTGTGTGTATATATGCAAATCAATGCCAGCAAGACAAAGGAGATGGTCATTGACTTCAGGAGGAAGTCACCTCCCACCTCACAGGTGAACATCCAGAGTATAGACATTGAGACACTGGACTCTTACAAGTACCTGGGTGTTCACCTCAACAATAAACTGGGCTGGACCACAAACACAGACGTCCTGTACAGGAAGGGCCAGAGTCGACTCCACCTTCTGAGGAGACTGAGGTCCTTCA
>JAOWBL010005627.1:0-10068 GCA_028564865.1 Zenarchopterus dispar
GTGTGTTGGAGCAGGGAGACATCTAAAACCTGCAGGACACCGGCCCTCGAGGACCAGGATTGGTGACCCCTGATCTATAGATTTATCAACTATGAAAATAGTTGTTACTTTCAGCCCTAATTCTCAGTATGCTAGAACACTAGCAATAACGTACTAAAATAAAAAGCTTATCTCTTTTGAAAAGACAGTGTTTCCACAGTTTAGAGGATTATGAGTTTACACGTCATGTAGCCACACAGATGCAAAGAGGGCTCAAAGTTAAACAGACAGAAGATAAAGCTCAACTGTTCCCTTTTTTTATGGACTCGGAGACGAGAAGAGAGCAAACGGCATGAAGCAATATTAAATGCTTACTAATATTAAAGATAAATTCCCATTAATCATTTAATCTAGTGTTTCCCTGCATCTGGTAGAAGCTTGTCTCTGTGTAATGCATCTTCTCTTCAGATGTTTCTATATTTTACACGCAAGTTTCAGAATCTGTGACAGTCTGTTGTCTTTATTATGGAATTGTCCCAGTCTGTGATGGAGGAAGGCACCAGACACAAAGTCACCTGAATTTGCATTAAATTTGAATGTTTTAACCAAGATTATACAGAAACATGGCGTTCTCGGCAACTGTCATAGTTACTCTACAATATTACAGATATCCAGTTTATTATGTTGTTTTCTGGAGTTTTTCCAGCCTCATGCTGGTTACATTTGTAACTTCCCATTTCTTACTGAGTTGGTGTGAAGCAGTCTGGAGCGTGGCCCGCAGATGACTTGCTCGCTGTGTAATTACCATGCGCCACGCCGCTGCTCTCAGCAGGCTCGCCTGCAGACCTGAACTCATACTTCACTCGTGTTTTCTTTCCTCCCCTTCAGGAAGAAGAACCCTGAGAGCAATGAAGTCGTCAAATCGAACCCTTCGAAGCGCCACAGGGATCGGCTGAACGGGGAGTTGGACAGGCTGATGGACCTCCTGCCCTTCCCTGAAGATGTGCGCTTCCGCCTGGACAAGCTGTCGGTCCTGCGCCTCAGTGTGGGATACCTCCGGGTCAAGAGCCACTTCAAAGGTGACGCATCAGTCCAGTTCAATTCACTTATACTTACTAAAATTGTGAAGGGAAATGGTAGAATGTGAGAAGACTCTCCTGACTGATGCTGCCCTGGAAAACTCTGACATCAGTTACGACTACTGAGTCAAGCATCTGATTTATCCAAAGATGTCTGAATTTTGTTTCTTAGCTTCACAGAGGCAATCTGTGAGTCCCCCACTGCAAACATACACACCAAACCAAGAAAAACACCTGTCAATAAAACTGTTAAATTGTTAGTTTTCCTTCAGAAATCAGGATTGTGTTGGATGAAGTCAGAACGATGCAGCCGTCGGTGTTTATTTAAACCCATCTAACCACACACACACTCGAACACTACACACTCACTAAAGCATTCATGTAGTGCAACAGTGATGGTTGAAAGTGTTTTTCAGGGGTTTCTGTGGGTGCTCGTGTGGCAGGTGTGGCTGAGGATGTCGCCTGCCAGTCAGAAAGTCACAGTTTGATTTGTGACCTTGAAGTCTTTACTTTACAAAGTGAGGTTCTGTGTGCAAAAGGAAAAAGCTGATGCAGATCTGCACCAACACTCATGTTTAATGTCCTTGCAAGAAAGCATCTCTGTCCCTGTTCCTACAAGCCACTCACACTCGCCCGGAAATGACCTTTGCTGCAGATTCATGTGATGGTCACACAATTACAGGCATAGTGGATTCATGGTGACCCAAAAGAGCAAATCATGACACAGGACTCTGTGACTGCGTCAGTTTTTATGTTTTGGTCCATCCACATTAGACCACTACAAATACGTTTACAGACTGACAAAGGGTCTGCACTGTGAACCAAAATGTTTTTTCAGTGCATTTAGTTTTCCTCCTTCATTTCCTCCAAAGAAACTGCTTCGTGTTGCAAAAGTCAAACAAATAACAAGACTGTCTCTCTGTCGCTGTCTTCCTCTTAAAGTAACCATGGCTACAGAAAGTGTGTCTTTTCACTATGGCGACACCTTCCCGAAATACAACACAAAGTGAAAACTTGATTATGCAACTTCTCGTTCTCTAGTTTATAAAACACTTGGCCATACAGGACATTCTTGTGGGTAACCTCAGCATCATCCTTGCATTGCTTTCTGATAAATATGTCTTGAATTTGCACAAATGTGCAAATTTGAATTGTTCAATATGTCCTTTTAGCATGAAATTTTTAGTTTTGTACATGCCCACTGAGCTAGAGCACATGGATTTAAAGCCTTCAACTGCCGTAAATAATTTCCATGGAATTTAGTGCAAAATGTTGTTTAGATAAAATATGGGAAGATGTCACACTGATGTGTCAAATCCATGCAGATGTTAAAAAAATACCTAATGAATGACAGTCCACTGCAGTGACCACTGTGCATGAGAAGGTTAATGTTGTTGATCTCTGTGACTCTGGTTTGCAACCTCTGGTGTAGCACGTGTGATGTGTTTTGGTATGTTTCTGTAAACTCTGATTTTGAGTTGAAGTGGTTTTGATCATATGTACAATGAATCTCAGCTCAATAATTGGAACTATTAAACAGTAAAGTCAAGTTGGAAGGCATCGTAACATCTGGAGTCAAATTAGTAGTGGCCTGTTTGGGCTGTGGCTTATGGAGCTTCTGAGGTCAAACTTTTACAGAGTAAATGTTGCAGAAAACGCAGCCTGTCAGGGTCTGGAAGGCTGACTCGACTCGCCTGCATAGATACTGTCTGAACAGAATGTTATTCTTGAACCTCCCTTTCATTGGGATGCTTATTATACTTCATGGTTCTCACTGTCCACTTACTGTTAAAATAGAAAACTGCTTCTACACATCTCAACAAGATGAAATATACTCTTCATCATCCCAATGATGTCTGGGGGTGAAGTGATCCGAGAAGGACGGGGTTGGGGGTAGATTCAAGGTACTTGAACCAGGGAAGAGCTGAATCAAGCTCTTGTTCGTCAAAATGAAACTAATATGAGAGCGGAACATGAAGATGTGCTGGCAGTTCATGTGACAGCAGAGACAGGAATGCAAAGCATGCAGGAATCTGGTTTTAGGAAAGAACACATCCTCAGTATTTATAAGCTCTCTCCACCCTTTCTGTGAACAACAACCACAACAGCCTACCCGCTGCTTTCTGAGATCAGTTGTGTGTTGATTAAATGTTCGGGCTTTGAAAATGTGATGACTCATGTGTATTATGAGTTGTGTTAGTCGCTGAAGCATCTCCGCCGCCCTGCAGATTATAGTATAACTGAGGTGTTGCCAGACAGGCTGCCTGAATGTCTCGTAGCTTTAAGTTATCAGGACTGGATATCTTTACAGTCTTAATTTTTATTCTGAATGAACTTTCACCAGTAAAATTTGGAGATAGTTCACCTGATAGAAGAGCACATGCATTATTACTATAGAGTTTACAAAAAGATCAAGTGAAAGGATGAGTGTAACAAAGAGGAAGGTTTGAAAAAAAAAGAAAGAAAAAAAGATGAAATTCTTGTCGTGACAGAATGTGGTTTCCTTTATCGGCCTGAGTGGAGCTTGAACATGCAATATGAATGAACATGTTATGTGCAGTCAGACAAGCGGTGACATTCCAGTGTTGCCTCTTCTCACACCTCACCTACTTTCCTGCTGCTCTGCAAACACAGCAGCCTGAAGTGCAGCTGCTGCAGCATTATGTAAACATTTCACACGGCAGCCTGTGCATGCTGCATGTCTTCAACCTGTGAGAAACTTTCTCCTGACTTTGAATACCTGTCCTAAAGGACACATTTCATGTCTTTTTTTTTCTTCTTTTTTTTTAACATAACTTTCTGAAGTCATACTGAAATGGCTGTGATATACTTAATTTATACACCATGTCTTCACTGCTATGGTCACTCCTGGTTTTAGGAATTAGTCAGATACTCATCTTTATCCATTTCTTCTGTGGCATGTGTGTTTCTTAAGATCTCTCCTATGGCTTTTATTCTTCCATGCAATGTAAATTTGGACACACATTTACCATAAATGACTGCTGAAGCAGGTTATTACAACTGAGAAGACACACAAAGCTCATAACGGCACACAGCAAACCAAACTGACAGAAAAAAATACTTGACAGGATATTTTCTTCTTTAATAGTTACTTTTACCTCATTTGCATTTCAGACGGTTTATAAGGATCTCTCTCCAATACATAGTTTCATTGAGTCATGTTTTCTAAAAAAAATGCTGAAGAAACATAACAGCCAGTCTGCTGTTCAAAATCTCAACATAATTCTGTCGTCTAATATCTGGTTGATCAACACTGGGGTTCACTGTCGCTACATTAGGTTTTTTTTTGTTTTTGTTTTTTTTTAATTGAGTTTTTAGAGGCTAATATTAACTGTTGCATATATAGGAAACTTTTTTTGTGTGTGTGTCAAGAAGACACTGGATGTTCTGATACAGTGGTTCTGAAGTGGTCCAGGTTCAGGACCTACTTAATGATGAGCCATGACCCAAATCATAGAAAATGTTCAACATTTCAAATTTATTCATGAAAAAATGGTGTAGTTTGAACCTCAGATTATACAGTACTAACAGTGTTTTCATACCCAAACAAAAAAAAAGTGCAACAACTGACTAGTTCCAAAAAGATTAAAAATATATATAACTTTAGCTGAATACCTACTCCACGAACATTTAATAAGACCTTTACTGGTAAAATGATTCAGTCACTTAATCAAACTTTAAACATAAAGCTGATATATGTGATAGCTGAAATAAAAAATTTCCACAAAACGCATTTTTAACAGACTTGGACGTTTTTCCTGCGAAATACACAAAATAAAAAAGCCCAACAACTAAAATATAGTTCTAAAAAGACTCAAAAATATGTAGCTTTAGCTTTACCTGAGGCAAAGGCCCGCGACTCGCTAGGTCTTGACCCGCCAGTTGAGAATCACTCTTTTAATAGGAATGTAAAACATTAAACAAAAGTAACAGTAGAGCATTGTAAATTCATGTCTTTTTCTTCCATGAAACTGCTCGTGAGAATTTACTGTTAACAGCAAAACATTAAAAAGTTAAGCTCCTTTACACTGATGCACTGGTGATCTCCTCTGAACTCTGCATCCACTCTAGCTGTGGATTCAGAGCCACGAAAAATATCTGAAGATACTCCTCTTCTTCTATTTCGCCTCTACACAAGTCCCGAATATCTCTGGACAATGGAACACCTTTGCAAGTTCTCCAACTTGCAAAGTACAGCAGCATGGTTCAACAGGAGATGGCCAATTGGTCTAAATTCCACTGCAAAATGTCCCAGCTGGTTTCACTGTGGAGTATATATATCCACCATAACACTTCTTCCAATGTTTATCCACGCAGCAGTCTTTTGGCTCCCTCTACGCCTCTATCACTACCTATCAAGATGGTAGAGAGGTGTAATAACTAGAATAAAATGTTTCTCTTTCTTCTTTGTGTCATTCACACAGCACAGCAGGGTGAAATTAAGGTGCTACAACGTAGAATGAATCGGCTGTGTGACTGGGGCTCTAGTTACACGGTGTCTTTTCTCAGGTACAGTGAAGGTAACATGATAGGAAGTTAGTGGTCATAAAGGTAAAGATCCAATTTCCATCCATCCATTTTCTATACCTGCTGAATCCAATTACTGGGTCACGGCTGTCTGCTGTAGCCAATCCCAGCCCATTCCAGGCGAGAGACAGGGTTACACCCCGGACAGGTCGCCAGTCCATCGCAGGGCCAAGATCCTATTTAACATCCAAATAAATCCTCTTAAACAGAAAATTTGATGTTTTTTTTTCTTTTTCATTCATTTAACAATGGTGATGACATGGGCAAGGGAACTTTACAGAAAAAAAGGTATGTTTATACCAAATCTCTATTTCAGTCTGAGAAATTAAGGTGTCACTGAACAATTTTGTGAAGCCCTTTATGCTGACGATTTTGTAATACTTCTTTTTTTATTTGAAGAGAGTTGTAGGACTTACTGGGTTTTAGGACTTACTGAGAGGAGAGTGAAGCCAGTGGCTCCATTAGGAGACCAGCAGTGGTATGACCACAGCAAAACTGCAGCGATGTCTAAAGCCACACAAAGACAAATAATGACAACTGATCCAGTTCTCCTTGACTCCTTTAATACCTACAGCTCCACGCTGAAAGTTTTTCCATAAACGGTGTTCTACAAAGACAAGCGGCTGCTGAATGTTTTTTCGATCTGGAAACTAAGTTTGTGGTCAGAGGAGAACAGCACAATAACAGTCTTCAAGAGCATGTTCAGGTTTCTTGTGGGAAGCACAACAAAAAAGAAGCATGTTTCTCCTGTCTGGATGTTTGTGTTAAATGTCTGCTTGATTCAGGGATGTTTGGCTTGACCTTTGACTTGAATGCTGTAGGTGATACAACACATGGAAAAATGGAGAAGCTAGAATTAGGTTTGCCCTCACTAACTGCAGTACTATATACACTACCAACCACAGGTTTGGACATACCAGTGTATATATATGTGTGTGTTTGTGTTTGTTTGTGTGTGTGTGTGTCTGTTTATCTCTCTCTCTCACACACACATATATTTCTACATCACACACCTTCACCCAATTCCTATTATTTTCACAAACTTAGAACAGTTTGGTTCTTTACCATTTTTTTTACTTACCTTAAGGATTCAGAAGATCATTTTATCCAGACACATTTTGTCAAAATTATGTGAAATCTGTAGGCAAAAACAATGTCTTTGTGAGGTTGCCAAGATGAAATCAGTTCACCTTTGATTCCAGTAGGATGTTTGAGTTTGATGTAATGAAATCCCCTCCAGGCTTTACTGATGTATCCTGTCCACAAGAACGGGATATACGTGAGCCACAGAGAATCTGGTGTCTGACCTCTGACCATCAAATCCTAATCAGGTCAGCCTAGACATCCAAGAAAAGCGTTCTGCCAGATTGAGAGGTGAAAAAAAAAATAGCCCAAAGGCATTCTTGAGATGGTGAGTTAGCAATAATGGAACCTGTTTGGCCACCGCGTGGTGCACAGGAAGGAATAAAAAGTAGAAAGGAAAAAGGAATTTGGACGATTCCCAGTTTGACCAAAGTAACCAATGACCAACTCCTACCCCCACCCTGGCGAATGCATCATACAGATATTACTAGCAATGTGCTAATAATCATCAACAAAGTTAGGTAGACCCAAAGGTTGCACTTTCTTTGCCAATTCTCATTTCCCACATATTTTAAAAAGTCTCACCTTCTGATTTCAAAATGTTTCTAAGACTAATAATCAGCTGCATAATCTTTGTGAAGCTTCAGGTTTTTCTCTAAACTGGAACAGGTTACGTCTTCTCTTTCTGTTCCTGGAAATCCAAAAACAAAGAACTCAGACTTTCTGGATGAACACATTTACTCACAATCCAACTGAAAAGAAATTGCAGTCTAGGCCTCACTAACTGCAGTACTATATACACTACCAACCACAGGTTTGGACACACCGGTGTATATTTTGGGTGATTAATCAGCCCAGTTGTAGCCATTTTTGTAATCATTGGAAGTGACAAATGACGGAGCAGACGCATCAGGCAGACGCATCCCCACAACAGTGCTGCTGTGGAACAGGAACTTGAATCATAGGACATTAACAAATGTTTGAAAGCCTTTTTATACTTAAATACAAAGGATTACAAATGCATACAAATTAATGTGATTTAAAAAAAAATTGGCCATTAGCTGCCCTGATTTCTAAAGATCAAAACTGAAAATAGGAAAAAACGCATCAAGAAATAAGAGTTCAGCTGAAACTCACTTAACTTAAAGAAATTATTATATAATGCTCTACTAGTACTTTGTTTAGTGTCTTATATACTGACTAGGAAATCAGACCCTTGATACGGAGGCTGATTTCCAGGCAGAAGAGGGAAACTATGAGATCCCATTTGTCATTAAATGTACTGTCAATGATAAACCACCAGCTGTTCAACAATTACCACAAAGAAAAAGAAACGTGTCATAACAAAGAAATTACAAAGTGATTTTTTTTTTTTGCCTGGTGTATTACCCGACAGCTCGTTTTTACATTGCTTCAGGGTTTCTTTCTGTGGTGTTTCAACAACTTGGTCCACTTGAACTAATTGAACTGTTCAATTACTATTAACCTAGAGGGTGAAGTTAGGCGAGCGGCTGATTCAGCTCAGGGGAGCTGTTTTCTTGTTCTCACTATTGGGTATAACTTAAGTTTTCAGATAGACACATTTTTGTAGGTAAATAGACATCAACTGATGTTTTCTGAGCCCACCTCCCCATCAGTGTTGCCTTCCCAAATAGGAAGTGTTCTGTAGGTCCAATGTTGAATGAGGAGGAAAAGATATTTTGTTGAAATAAAATATAGAAATCTGCCTGGAGTTGATTTTTATCAGCTAACCAAAGAATGAATCTACAATGTACGGCATGTTGGAACCATTTCAGCTCCACTCAGGGTGGAGTCGCTGGTGCCACGGTCGTCTGCAGGGCTAATTGAGACAGGTGTGGTGCACAGGCGGTCCATTGTTTTTTGATTGTGAGGCAAAGGAAAGGTGCTGTGTTAGTTTTCTGACAGTTATGCTGCCTTATAATTTGTAGATGAGCAGCTTGACTCATCAGATGCACGTTTTCGTCTTTTACAAAAAGCATTTGATATGTTAGAAGTTTAACAGACTTTTTCACACATGCACTGTAGCTGAACAGGTTTCTGCACATGCTCCAGAGGGGCTTAATATTTGCATCTGTCACTTCAGGGTGTTTGTTGCAGTAAGTAGTGAGAAGTTCAGATGATTTTTAAGGCATTTTTTGTGTAAATAAGTCTCCAGACCATTTAAAAGTTGATGCTTTCTCCTTGTTTTTGCTGACTTGTATTTTTCTTTTAACTCACACAGGTTCAAATGCTCGTGGTAGTGGTAGCAGCATGCACACCAAAGATAAAAAAAAAATATTAAAGGGCTTCATCCATCATAATGCTGCGTAGGATCCACAAACGCTGTTTGACCTTTTGTGGATATCTCACCTTTAATCAATAGATTGTACTTTAATCACACCTTGAATGATGGATTTGTCAAGGCAGATTTCAGCATTCAGATCTGGGTCATCGGAGAACAATCGACCTTTCTTTATGATGAAGCTGCATAAATAAACCTCTGCATTACAATGGGATCACGACTCCTGGTGGAAACAAAAAAGAGTCAAATTTAACATCTGATGGTGGCAGAGCATATTTGTTTTCCCTAGTCCGCCATTTATGAAATTTCAAGCAAATATTGGAAGGTCACATAAGGGAAAACTTACAGGTAGACCAGGGAAGACATCATAAAACACAAAACAGTATCCTTTTGAAATAGAAACTTCACAGTAAAAGAATTGCTAAGAAAAGACAGTTGAAGGATTCACAGCTCCACACCCTTTAGTCATTTGTTAAAATGGAGATGTTTAATAAGACTTCGGCATTGCTTTATAACCATTAGGTGATCAAATGATATGGTCTGTTAGGAAAAGAGTTAAAAAATATTGTAGGCAATTCACAATCGTCAGTTTTGTGTAGGCAAACATTTAGTCTCCCTATGATAAAGTGATAGAACAATCCTACCAAGTGGTGAAAATGATGCATTAATGGGAGCCACCTTGATTCCTCAAAATAAGATCACAGAGAGAAAAGTAAAAGAAATCAAGTTTCATGGGATGCTGACAAAGAACCAAGTTTGGTGAAGTTATGGTAGCGCAGATCAACACTATGAAAGGCATTGCAAGTTATCGCACACATTGTTTGTACATGCAGGCTGGTATATATTAGATTTAATTACAACTACTTATGTTGAGTTCCCTTTTTTCAAATCTGGCTACTTCTCCAGAATCATGACCTGGAGCATATTCTCATCCACTGCTTATTTTTAAAGCATTTTTGGGACACATAAAAACCACTACAGTTAGTTTTCACGTTTTGTTTGTATGTCTGTGTGTGTGTGTGTGTGTGTGTGTGTGTGTGTGTGTGTGTGTGTGTGTGTGTGTGTGTGTGTGTGTGT
>JAOWBL010005628.1:0-10067 GCA_028564865.1 Zenarchopterus dispar
CTATAAGTCGCACTTTTTTCATAGTTTGGCTGGTCCTGCGACTTATACTCAGGTGCGACTTTTATATTAAAATATATGATTTCACATTTTCGTTACTTTCACACTGACAGCCGTGAGAGGGCGCTCTAGGCTTGTGTGCCAGTATTTGCTACTTCTATTACTACCACTGAAATAAAAATACGTAAACATAAACTTATAGCAACACTTGAGATCATTATGTATTTCTGTGGCTGGTGCGACTTATACTCCGGAGCGACTTATAGTCCGGAAAATACAGTACTTTTATTTGGGGCAACTGATGACGTCTCACAAGAACACATGTAGAAAGGAGAAAACATACTGACAATAAAAAAACCAAATCAAACAATGCAAAAATAATAAAAAAGGAAAAATGTCCAGGATTTTGCTTTCTTTTAGGAAAGTCTGAAAATGGCATCTTTTTGTTTTTAAACTATGTGAGTAGACTGTGGTGTTTCACCTTCAGCAAAGAGGACCAATGATGATGCAATATGTACAGGAGAGGCAAAAATGGAGTTTTGTTTTAGTACCCATCCTAAAGTTTGACAATAGAAACAGAGGAAAATGCCAAGTAGTAATGCAATTCTTTAAACCAAATGTTTTGAAGCAGAATGGTTTTCATGGTTTCATTTAGGCTTCTTTCCGTCTTCAACAAATACGTCATGTAAAACCTCGTTCCTGATCTTCTCTCAGCAGACCGACCTTGAGCCTGTGGCCAGAGCACCAACTTTCTTCTAAATTAAGTAAAGGAATGAATTCCACAAGAAATAAACCCCTCTTATCTGCTTAGTTTGTGAACAAGAATAGCTTGGGAAATATCCCGCTCACTGCTTCTTACAGAAAACCCTCACATAAGGGTAAAGACCCACTCTCGGTGGGCTTTAGAGTTTCAAAATCAGATCTCTCGTCAGGTGTTGAGATGTTCAAACTTTCTTGATATCAATACTGATTTCCCTGACGTTTTTTTTTTTTTTCTTCCCTAAAACGTAATCACAGGAAGTGGGACAAGTGAAGCAAGTGAGTTTTTTTGCTGTGTCACCATGACCCAGAACTCTGAGCGCCGCTCTGCTTGTGGACAGTTTTAAGATGTTAATTTGATAAGCTTTTTCCCCCCACAAACACTGCAACATTTTTTCCCACTCCACTCAGAAACAATGTTAAGGGGTTATTTTCCATAATTCACAGATTTTCTGTGACGGTGATGGGAAAATATCTCAAAGCTCTCCATTATTTTGACGGGTCAGAACATGGGGGTGGATGTACCACAATGTGGTGGAGGCCTCAGAACACGGGAGGGTGTAGTTCTGGGTGGATCTTGAAGCAGATGGAGCACATGCTGCAGGATTTCCTCCCAGGGATCCAAACGGGTCCAAAAATCTGAAAATTAAGAATTTTGTCAAATCCTGATCAGATCCCGATTCCCCCACCTCAGCAGCTGTTTTGATACCTCAAATACCACATTTGGAGTGTGTTATAAAGTATGTATCCGTAGTTCTCCGAAGTTCAACACCAAGAAGATTTTCTTTTAAGGCCAAAAAGACATTTGTTGTCATCACATTTATGTCCATGTATTTGCATGGATCTTTGCAAGACTCGCATGAATTGGATAGAGTTTACCAGCACAGCAATTTATTACAAACATGAAAACTTTTTTTCACATCAGTAGACGCTGTAAGTTCTGTTCACTGTAAATAAAAACAACCCACTCATATAAACTGAAGTTTAAGTGACTCATAGACAAACTCAGTACAGGTGCTTCTCAAACATTTAAGGCTTCAAGGACCTCAACACCAGCAGCAGGTTTGAATCGAACTGAACCAGTGACTGAAATCTTTGGGGGGGGGATAATTACAATAATCCCCCAGAAGTCACTGCAAAAACTGGACAATCAGTTGTTGTTTAAGAGCCCACTGGAGGTTTGAAGCGTGTTGTCTTGATCAGCTGAGCTGCACACCACGGGCATATACGAGTCAGCCAGCGGCTCACAGGACCACTCAGAGTGGATCTGATGAGATCAGATGATAAACAAAAGTCAAAAAAAAAAAAAAAAACCCACAGGTCCAGGACTATGAGCTGCTGGTCCTCGGGCAGTTGAACAGTCAGCAGAACATTCAGAAATGTTCTTTGTGCATTTAAATGCCAAACCGAACTTTGACCAATACAAACAATGACTCATAGCAGCTTTTATCTCCACTTTCGTCATTTAGAAACGACTTTGATTCAACAGAGTTCCTGTAGGATATTCAAGAGGTTTTCATGCCGGCAGTATTAGTCTCTTTGGAAGCAACATCGAACAATTATGTCCATGTATTTTTGAAAGATGATAAATTTTCAGTGTTGTGATCAGTTATTATAGTTAACAAAAACTAAGACTAAAACTCAAACAGTGAAAAAGATCATCCAGTTAACTGAAATTAAAAAAAAAAAAAAAAACTAAAGATTTTTATAAAACTGAAACTAAAATTTACAATGCAAAACTGAAACGAAAGACATACTGGTAAATTTCACTTAGTTTTTGTTTCACTTCTTGTTTTTTGATGTCTGCAGCCTCATCTTTCACATTACCATTTTTTTTTTCTAATTCTTAAAAGAAGGAATAAAGGCTTTGTGTTCAGTATGGCACTACAAGCCTAGATTTTTTTTGTTTATCTGTAAAATCAACACCTAAAAAAAACAAATGGAACTAAAACTAAACCAAAACTAAACTAAAGTTAAAGGAGTTTTCAAAACTATTGTGATATGCTTATTAAACAAACTAAAACTAAACAGAAATAATCACACTTAAAAATTAAATAGAAATTAAAATTAAAATTAAAAAAAACTATTACAACTCTGGTTATGATTGAAAAAACTAATTCTCCACGGCTGCAGACATTAGCTAACCATTATTTTTTTCATTACATTATGAAAGTGAAAACCTGCAAATCCGTGCAGGAATTTCTTTCAAAATATTCAAAGAACAATATCAATTCAAGCCTTTTAAAATCAATATCATGACTTTTCCACAACTTCCTCTGAAATTAAAGTTACCACAATGACTTACTGATTTCTACATGAAATATGGGATTAAGAAATAAAGTAAAAATGATCAAATTGAAAATCTTTAAACATCTTTATTGAAATTCTTCTGTCCAATGATCACATGGTCTTCAGATAAAAGTCTACTTAAACATTTTCTCCTTTCTTCATGGTCCAACTGGGAAACCACAGAGACCAGTCATGTAGGCCTGACGGCCGTTATCCAAACATCACATGCCAGACTGTACCAAGCCGTCGATAACTCAAGGACAACTCAAGCGTGTGTGTGTGTGTGTTTTAGAGACACTGCCAACTTATACAGGTTTTCCCCCAAAAGCCAAGTGCATAAACAGGATTTTTTTTTTTTTTTAAACATAGTTACAACCACTAAAATAAGGCCATTACCGCCCATGGGACGAGCCTTCAGAGCTGTGACAACAAGGGATGGTATTAAACTTTAATCTCCAGGCTGACAAGTTCCTGAAGAGCATAACTTTCTGAGAAGATTAGGATTTAATTATTTTTGACCAGACCATGAAAGACCACCCACCCACACCAGACTGAAGACGAGCAGTCAGCTTTGAAACGGATCCGTTTTGTCTACAAGTACAATCACTTGTAATAATCAACTCAACCAGATATTTTTAATTTTAGCCTCTTAGCTATAAATCATTTTCCTTTTGGGATTATCTTTTTGGTACAATCAGAAATTTAACAGCATGCACACCTTATGTGTAGACCAAAAGAATTCCCATGATCCCCCATGCCTCAGATTGCACCGGCGGTACAACCTGCTGCGTATCCCACAGGGCATTGCTGCTGAAACCTATAAATACACAGTGCCACGTCGCTCTGTGGTGATAAACCCAATCATGGTGTTGGGAAACTGGCCCAATCTGCACCAGATGCTGTTTCTTCATTTTTTCTCATTTGAAATCATGACTTTTTCCCCATCCCTACATCCACGTCCGTTGTATAATGATTCTGAGGCCACATTTTCTTTGACAGATTTAGTCAACTTTGGCAAGTTTTGCATTGTGGATTTCTCTGTCAGTATGTTTGTTTTACATACCAAACAAAATGTTTTCAGAAGCCAATTGAAGGGGGGAAAAAAACAACATAAAAGGAAATTAAATAAAAACATTTAAAATTTTCTCTCTCCCTGTGAAAGTGTGAGGAGGAGTTAAATGTCTGATGTTAGTCAAATCACATAAAAATATAAACGTGTCTGACTGAGGAGACATGATCACCTTTAAAATCCCCTTAAACCCAATTAATGACTCATCAGTGTGAAACATAACCTCGTATTATCTAGTAGTCAGATGGTCTTAGAAGCAGGACAGCAGCAGAGGGAAGCCTTTCTGCAGACACCAAATATGGAGGAAACGACGGAGCGCAGACCGCCTGCCTCCTGCTCTCACGCAGACGTCAAAGACTCCCCTTGCCGTCACATGATCACTGAGATGACATCACCTCTTTCAGAGTGTAAAGCCTAGACGGCGACTCTCCGAGTACGCTTAGCCTCTTCAACAACCTGCACTGAACTCACACCAGGTGATGGTCAAGCGAGTGACCTGGAACCTCACCTGATCTCAAATGTTATCTAACGCCGCCGGCCTCAATGCTCAGCTCAAACCGGTTAGCTCACCAGAGCCCGAGACGAGTCTGCAACTCCTCTGAATATCCTACTGGGTTGATTAAAACACGATCTGAGCTGCTTTTAACCTTCCAAGAGATAAATTATTTCTTTTAACTCAGAAAGAATATGACAGTTGGTATATTTGGTGGCTATTTAAAGTCTCACTGGGATACTATGTTAGCTTCCTTTTAGTTGAAACATCTTTAAGGTTTCAGTCTTCATCGCCAGACAAAATCACAATCACTAACCCGTGAAAACAGCAGCGCCCTCTAAGACTGTTTATCTTTGGGACTTTAAGGTGTACTCACCTTCAGCTTTTCTTCCAGCACCAACATGTCCAAATCTTGACGTACTGGGTTTTTTTTTCTCGTTATTGCATCATGGTAAATGTCTCTCCCTGCTCTTCCAGAGTGAGGTACAAATTGTCCGATGGTAAGAATATAAACGGGAACGCACAAGTAAAACTGAAACCAAACCACAAAAGGGTTTACTAAAAACACGTGACTTTTACTAGCTGTGGTTTATCACCAGCACAGCCATACGTGTATTAGGTCAAACTATGTGCCCCACCCATGAGATAACACGCAAAAGTTCAGAACTGAACCAGCAACCTTTAGAAAGAAGACAACTGCTTCAAATCCTGAGCTACAGTACAGCTGAGCCCAGACAGCAATCACCATCTACCTCCAGTACTAAGTTGTGAGATCATAACCCAAACAGCTTTATGTCAATGAAGACAATTCTTACTCTCAATACATTTTTCTCAAAAGCACAAACGATATTTGACTGCAAACACTATAGACACAAACAGTCCACTCCCAAATCCTTACCGAGGGATGTCCCATTATCACCAAGTCCAGACACAACACTGAGACCGATAAAACCAACAAGTTGGACACTCCTGTAAAACAGCTGACAGTGTATGAGATGAGTGGGTGTGTGAGGTATGGGAGGGAGGGGTATGGGATGGAGGAAGTGGCAGTCAAACATGCTATGATGCTCTGAAGTAAAAGAAAAAATAAATACAGATGTGATGAAAATGCATGTGAATTTAAAAATGTTAAACTGGAGATATGTTATTGTAATTAGAAGTGCAACAATTAGCCCACGTTCTTGACAAAAATTTATATTAAAGATAGTCAATTGTAAAAATAGTCACCAACAAATTTAATTGTCAACAAAAAAATGTCAGAGTGAGGAATCTCCTTACTTCCTATCTCTGCAGAGAATGCAAACGCTATTGTCACCACATGGGCTTTTCAACAGAGTGAAGCATCTTCCTCCCATTCTATCTTTGCTGGGAGTTCCACATGAGCGTCACAAGGAACCAATATGGCTGCAACCTGATGCAATACCATGGCAACTGAAGACATTGAAAGTCTAGGACCATTTCACCTTAAATTGACAAAAATAAGAGCCATTTATTAATAATGAGATTCATCATCCGATTATGTTTCAATAGTTGATGACTAATCAGCTATCAGAATAGTCATTAGTTGCAGCCCTAATTATATTATGATTTACAGATTTGCCAATATCAATTTTTTTTCCAGATATCAATGAGCTTTGGGTATCAGCCCATATACAATATTGTTCCAATATCACTGTTATTTTTAAATTTTCATTTATTTAATCTAAATAACTTTTTTTTTTGGTGGTGGTTGTTTTTTTCCCCATCTTAAATAGAGAGCAGTAACACGGTTCCAGATGTTCAGTTGCTGGCTTATTCTTCAGGCTGTAGCCCTGAATAAGGACTATGCCACAGTTTGCCTGGTGGGATTTTCCAGCCTAAAATAAAAATCGCCAACATGTCAGTCCTATCTCAGTTCAGCTACCCCACTGCTTCTCCACCTGGAGACTCAAAACAGGAATTTCCCAGGCAGTATTGGATAATTTCCTAGCTTTTAGAGCAACAAAGAAGAATTAGGATTGTGTTTATTAAAAATGCAATGTATGTGATGATGCATAGGTGTAAATACTCATCCATACCCCACATTTTTAGCAGTATCTCCGAATATCTGGTATCGAAACATTTCTAATATGATAATACAATTTTTAGTTTCTTCCACTTAAAAAATATGAACTCAAAGTTTGAAAGTGCAGATGTGAAAAATGTGTGTTTGTAAAAAAGTTAAACATTCAAACTCAAAGACTGCAAGAACCAACCACTGCCCTTACAGTCTGTGTCGTATAGACAGAGTCAGAAAATTTTGGGGTGTACATCAGGCGACATGGGCTCTGTATCGCGATACCATGGATTTAATGGAGAACCATAAATTAATGATTAGAAACTTCATTTCTATCCCTAACCTATTTTTATCCTCTGTGAAATAGAAGTCCAACCACGCAGGATTGTCCCTCTTGTCGGTAACACGAAAATGCGGAGCAACTCCTCTTCACGATTGTTTGGCTGAGCTGCATCCAAGCAGGTGTAGGCGAGAAACAATTCATCTCCCAATATGACTCCCATCCACCGAAAATGTAGCGCATCAGTGAGGCCTAGCATAATCTGATGGACCTGAGCAGCGACCTGGCGAGACGTCATGCTGAATCCCTGGACGCCAACCGAGCTAGCACATTAAAAACAACAACTCAGCAAGGCTGAACGTAATTACTGCATATGCTCACTAAATATTGCTTAAAAGTTACAATTTTACAGCTTGACTGAGAGTAGACGCTTTGATGATGAGATAATGTGCATATATTGCAGCAGAGATATGATAAGAGTTTTACCAACAACTGTCTCAGACTTTTACAACAAACTAAAAGCAAATCAATAAAAATCCAATGCTTTCTCCTCTGAGCCATTAAAAAAAAGGGCTGGTCATAAATTACGCCAGTAGATGAATATCTGCCAAAAGTTAATAACTCCACAAGACCGCGCTGAATTTAAAAAAAGGACCATCAGTGAATTGTTTTGTTTCCCTTGTATTTAAATGAACAATAACTTAAACTAAAAAAGGAAAGATGGTGCAGCTCAGGAATTTGAGCACTTGTTTGCCAAGTCGGTGGTTTGATTTCTGATGCCCTGGTCCACATTTCAACGTGTCCTTGAGCAAGACACGGATCAGACTGACACTGATAGAAAAACCTTCATTTTTCTGCTCTTTCAGTAGACAAGAGCAGAAAAGGAAAACTTAAATGTAGTCCATTTACCCTTCATCTACAAATACAAAAAAGCTGATTTGTAGCTCTTTTTTTTAACTCAACTATTCTACCATCATCTGTTTATCACTTAGATGTATAAACAGATTATGATAACAGAGTATGGGACAATTAAATTTATGCATGTAGAGCAGGGGTGGGGAACCGTGGTCCTCGTGGTTGGCTGTCCTGCACGTTTAGATGTTTCCCTGCTTCAATGCACTCTGATAGAAATGACTGTGTCATTGACCGAGTTGTGTAGACCTCAACGACAAGCTGATTAATGACAATCAAGTGAGTTAAAGTAAGGAAACATCTAAAACATGCAGGACAGCGGCCTTCAAGCACCAGGATTCCCAGAATGTGTGTGTTAATCGTTGAGTGGGCCTCCCAGGTGTATTAAACACCCAATCATGAAATGTATTACTATAAACTGCATGCAGTGCTTCACATCAGATCTGCATCTCCCTGAAACAAACATGTACACGTTCCACAGTCAGGACGAAAATCACACTGCTATTCTTGAATCCTACGGACCCTCCTCTCCTCTCCACGACCCCTGAATAGACCTAACCAGGGAGGCTGGGCGGTGTGGTCCCTCTGTAGTTGGAGCACACCCTCCAGTCCCCCACCCAAGTCTGCTAATCCAGAGGGACCGTCCACAAATATCCACACGATGTTGTGTCAACCAAGACAGCCCCACATTTCTCTATAAACACCAACTTTTCAGTCCTGGTGGGAAAATATGACCTGCACAATCTATTCACATACCTCTTGTTCACTGCAATACACAACTATGTGCTATATTTATACCTTTGACATATCTGGGACACATTGTCTACACAAAAAGAAACTACAGCTGAAGTGTATAGTTTCTAGTATCAAGTCAAGAAGATCAGCAACAAATATTTGAACTTGCTTTCCTGCTTCTTACCTCGTGTGTGGAAGACGAGCAACACAGCAACGCTATAAATGGGAAAACAGCTTCAGGACTGTTTAAGCCGGGGCTGAGACATGTGTCACACAGATGTGGTGGATCTCAAATCAGTAAAGATGGGAGTCAAAATCAAAACTATTTTGGTCCACCAACAAATCCTTACTGTTGTCAAAGAGCTGAAACTCTCCCAACATCTGTCATAGCGTGTCATGGATCCACGCCCTCCCGTTTTCTGCTCGTTTCCTCCTCTTCCTCATCAACTAAAGCCAGAGCTTTTCGCAGACATGCAGATGGTTACAGCATGCATTCACACCCACAACTAAAAACACTAGTTAATATCTGTGATCCACTTCCTAGAAAGGCTGTTTGCTCACCTAACAACCAGCACCCAACATGGGAGGGATTTGCATGTCCTCCTCCCTCAACTGCACCCAACCCCTGCAGCAATGGCAGAGTTAATGCGTCCGGTCTGAACCATTTAATGCAGTTGTTGAGCATCTAGAGCTCTGCATGAGGTAAACACCCGTTCACCAATCCTTTAAATGTATCCGCTTTAAATCTTGGAGTCATTTTTCACCCAAGTTTGACTTTTATTCACAAATAGCACGTTTCTGGAACTACCTTCTTTCAGCTTTTTTTTAACTTTGTTACAATAAGGAACAACCTATCTCAGGGTCAGGCAGAAAAAAAACAAACAAACAACAAAAACCTAGTTCATGTATGTTGTTACTTGAAAAACTTTACTACCCCAACTGTTATTAGTAGGACATCCTGAAACTCTGATTAAAATACAACTGATCTAAAATTCTGCAGCGAAAGTTCATCTGAGGATTAAAAGATAGATTTTTTTCTTGTCTTAGCTTCTCTTTATTGGCTTCCTGTGAAACTCAGACTAGAATTTAAAATCATTTTCATCTTAAAAGACCTCATTGTTTCATGTTCACAACGATGGCATACACTCTTAATAAAATGTCATAAGCTAAACCACACCCTAACATCAATCTCTCCACACATATATGTACTCATCGAGTGAACATGAATATCAACAAATGTGATAGGAGAACAGTGTGGACCATTGTGTTTTTCTTTGTTTTCA
This sequence comes from Zenarchopterus dispar, assembly GCA_028564865.1. NCBI lineage: Eukaryota > Metazoa > Chordata > Actinopteri > Beloniformes > Zenarchopteridae > Zenarchopterus > Zenarchopterus dispar. Next base: position 9,853 of record JAOWBL010005628.1, read on the forward strand.
ATTGAGATAGAAAGATGCATTGCTACACAGTCAATGAAAAAACTACCAACTTTTATTGTAAAGATTTAATCACTTCAATTAACTATACAAGATATGTTGATAAGAGCTGGAGTTATATACATATAGGAAGTAAACAAAAGGAAGATCTTTACTGCAAGCTACAGCGCTGCAGAAGAGGATCCTCACTATCAGCTAGCGTTTGGTGGTTTAATTAC